>CAUYQV010141657.1:0-21825 GCA_963574575.1 Galagoides demidoff
GCTCATAGCAACCTCCAACTCCTGGGCTCAAGCAAGTCTCCTGCCTCCGTCTCCCAAGTAGCTGGGACCACAGGCGCCCGCCACAACGCCCGGCCATTTTTTGGTTGCAGCCATCATTGTTGTTTGGCGGGCCCGGGCTGGGGATTCGAACCCGCCACCTTAGGTGTACGTGGTTGGTGCCTTAGCCAATTGAGCCACAGGCGCCGAGCCACAGTTTTAATTTTCAATATTCTTCCTGCTCTCAGTCCTGCTGCGTCTCTGCAGGGTGGGTCTGTGCCTGGCTGCATGGGGTGCATGTGAGGAGGGCGCAGGGCTGGGGGAGACAAATGACAGGGAGACTGCATTACTGGCTCACAGTCACTTTCCTGGGGCTTCCCCCTTCATGTGTCATCACCGTCTGGCTCATGGCCACAGCCTCATGCTGGTGCTGCTGGAGAGAGGAGGGCCAGCTCAGGGGTTCCCTGAAACAATAACATCCACGTGGGTGCTAGGGCAGCACTCAACCTGGCCTCTACTGTGGAAGGCACCAGCGGGGCACACCTATGCTGGTGTCGGTGTGGACTGGCTGTCCCTACAGAGCTCCACTTGGTGCTAGCTCAGCTGAGTGACCACCAGGCAGCTTGCAGGTTCTTGCCTCCCTGTCCCCAACACCCAGCTAATGTCTGTGCTTTCTTTTAAGGGTTCCTTCCCATGTCCTCCCGATGCCTGGTCCCCTGCTTCTCAGGGTGAAGCCATTCTGCTGAATTCCAATCCAGAACCTGCTTGGCAGCTAGCCACTAGGTGACAGACACATTGAAATCTTCCCTCCTCTTTTCATGCTCAATTTTTCATTGATTCCAGGCTATCATTTTCTTTCACTGATTCAGTAAGGAGAGATGACTTCTGTGGTTAATGGCTCCTCCCTCATTTGTCCCTGGTCTCTCATTTTCATTACTTGATGGGCTTCCACAAAGACAGTCCTAGAGGAAAAATGGATGGCAGAGAGAGAGGAAAAGGAGGTCTTCTTAACTTTTGTCCCAAGCCAGACCTTGTCAACTGAAACACATCCACCAGCCCCCGAGATGCTTGTTTGCCCACACTTTAGACATTCTGGCTTTTCTAGAAGAAGCTGTCCGAGGAAGACAGATGTAAAAAAGTTAGGGCTTTTTAGACTGGGATTAGAAAAGGAAAAGGCTAAGAGAGGCCAGTTTCAAGCCCCTTGCCCTGCTTCAGCCAGAGCTCAAAATGTCTATGATGGTGAAATCACAGTTTAAGAAATGGCAGTGTCCCCTTCACCTGCAGTGACCTACCTTCCTTTCTTCCATGAAGAGCTTCTATTATACCTCCAGGAAGCTTTGTCCATCTCCCCCACCCCAAGGAGAAGTTAGGACTCCCTGCTGGTGCTCCTGAAGAGGCTGCGGGTAGGGTCCACAAGCTGTCAGGTGTGAAGGGTGAATGCTCAGGACAGCGCATCCTGCCTCTCCCCTGCAGGAATGTCACTGGACATTGTGTGCGTGTGTCTGAATTGGATCTCAAAGCTACAAAGCACTATTAAAAATGCTTGTGGTCACTTTGGCAGCACACATGCTAAAATTGGAATACTACAGAGAAGACTAGCATGCCCCCTGTGCAAGGATGCCAGGCAAATTCGTGAAAAATTCCGTATTTTTTTTTTTACATCTTTTGTATTAACCTGGCTGGAGTTGAAACACATTCTTCCTAGTAAAGTAGCACAAGAATGGAAAAGCAAATATCCGATGTACTCAACACTAATGTGAAGCCAGTAGACTAATACATGCCCACATAAGAGAAAAAGTTGATTCAATTCAAGTTGGAGAGAGGGGGAATGAGGGAGGGGGGAGAAGAGGAGGGGGATTGGTGTGCTCTCACTTAATGGGCACAATGTAAGGGTATATGGCACAACTTTGGGGTGGGAGACACAAGAGGGACTCTACCTAACATATTGTAATCTAGTTGTTTGTACCCTCACATTAACCTGAAATTAAAAATAAAGTAAAATTAAAATACAATGAAAATAAAATAATGCCTATCTGGCTATGTTCAGTTGCTTGGCCTCGGGCCTGAGGTGTGAGCTCTTTGAAAATACAGATGCTTGGCTCGGCTCCTGTGGCTCAAGCGGCTAAGGCGCCAGCCACATACACCTAAGGTGGCAGGTTTGAATCCAACCAGGGCCCACCAAACAAAAATGACGGCTTCAACCAAAAAATATCCGGGCGTTGTAGCGGGCGTCTGTGGGCTCAGCTACTTGGGAGGCTGAGGCAGGAGACTCGCTTGAGCCCAGGAGTTGGAGGTTGCTGTGAGCTGTGATGCCATGGCACTCTACCCAGGGGGACAGCTTGAGGCTCTGTCTCAAAAAAGAAAAAAAAAAAAAGAAAATACAGATGCTTTATTTAAAAGAAGAAGAAAAGGAAGAAGAGGAAAGAAGAAGGAGGAGGAGAGTCAATACCTAGCACAAAGTAGGCACTGATGGACATGGAGGGCAGGGGGACTGTCTTCACACAGGCTGCTGAGCAGGAAGGCTGGCCCCTAGCTCTTTGGAGCAGCCCCACGGCTGGCTTTGCTGCATTGAGGCCCTGGATGGCTGCTACATCTTTCCTAGGGGACTTCCTTGCCTGCTACTCAAATTGACAGGTTACTGGCCCCTCCTCCCACTTGTTTACCCAGCACCGGGCCATGACCTGTTTTCCTCAGTTCCTCCTACCACCCACTACCAACTTCTCCAACTAGACCAGTCATTGCTTCCCCGGCGCTAACCACTGTATAACTGACCCATATTGTCCTATGATGCCATGCTTTGGGCCTAACGTGTGCCTAAAGCTCAGTCCATGGGTGTCAGATTTAGGGAGGACATCACTGCTGGGCTGTGAACTGATGAGCTAGTGGTAGAAGAATGGGTAGACCTGGGCTCAAATCTGGCTTAGCTGCTAACTAGCCGTGTGACCATAACCAGTGCTGAACTTTGTTTTTTGTTTTTTTTTTTTCAGTTTTTGGCCAGGGCTGGGTTTGAACCCACCACCTCTAGCATATGGGACCAGCGCCCCACTCGTTGAGCCACAGGCGCTGCCCCAGTGCTGAACTTTGAATCTCAGTTTTCTCATCTGTATATGGAGATTTAAAAAAAAACCAAACAACCCTATCTCATTGAGTTGCTGTGAACAGTAAATACTGTGACGTTTATGAAGCCTCTGGTCCTCTTGGGCTTGACACATGGCAGGTTCTCAATAAGCGTTAGTTTCCTTCCCTTCCTCTTTTCCACAAAGACCTCTTCCAAGTCTAAAAGTCCGTAAGCCTTGGAAACACATGTTCCCTTGTCAAACTAGAACTTGCAAAGGTTGCCAAGCTGCTAGAAAGTTTATCTTTCTAAAAGCAACAAGGATCCTAGGCAATAGAGACAGCCTCTGTGTCCCACATTACCCTGGAAAGGATTTCTCGTTCACAGTCCAAAGTCCAACAGATAAGGAGGGGATGTCATAGGCAATCAGGGTTGACGAAGGAGATGAAGGCAGATTCAGTCTACAGAGAAGCTGCAAGTGAACGGAAGGCCAGAGAGCCCTGGGGTTGGCCCCTGTGGCTCAGAGGGACAGCAGTAACCTGAGAGTGGGTGAGTCTATAAACAGGGAGCACTTGCTCAGCCAGGAATCCTCTGCTTGGCTATGGTGGAGCCTCCCACGGAAACAGAGGGGCAGCACTGAGGGCATGGAGATGAGTGGGTCAATTTGGGAGGTGCCAAACTGAACGCAGAGAGGAGGGGAGTTGGTAGGGTTGTCCTGCTGTTAGCCCTGAGAGCAGGGATCTTCAGAGCAAGGGCACCAGCAGCACCAGCGGCAACAGCAGCAAACTTGGGTTGCAAAAATGCAGATGAGCAGGTCTAATGAGTCAAACTCTGGGCTGGGACCCAGCAATACATGGTCTAATATGCCCTGCGTCTGATTCAAATGCACACTGAAGTTTGGTCCACTGACTTGGTGGAGGCTTTTGTTTGTTTACCTGAAACTTCCCTCCCATTTTGAGGTGGTCGGAGATGCCATGCCCCTGGAATTGTCAAAGCCTTTGTGGGCAAGAAGATCTGAGTTCAGATCCTGGTCTCCCTCTGTGCAGCAATGTAGCCTTGGAGAAATCCATCAACCTCTCTGAACCTTGATTTCCTCACCAGGCTGTGGTTGGATTTAGAGAACGTAAGAGAGCGTTTTGCAGAATGCCTGGCACAAAGGAGGTGCCTGGCACCCTCACAATCATCATAACTACCATACCTATGGAGAAGCAGTGCCCCACCCCCCACTCTCCACAAGCAAGAGAGCTGTAGATGCCTTAGAGGCCTTCGGGGAAAATCACCCAGCCACACAAGGCTCACCTGGCTTTGCAAGTGTTTCACATGCTGTTTAGATGCTCCTCTATGCTACTTATCACCTGGCTACCTCTTTACTAAGCTAGGAAGACTTAAGGATAACATTTCCTTTTCAAATTTGATGAGCAGCAAATCCCTATCTAATTTGGGTATACCAAGGGAAACCCCAATGGGAGAAACCACTCTCAATATAAACCATGATGTTTTCCCACCCTTCCCCCTCCCCATCTTCCTTTCAGATAAGTCTCTTAAGCACACAGTAGCACTGGGCAAATATTTGTTGAGTGTGGAATGAGTGGATTGGCTCAATTTGACTTTAAAATGCCCTGCTGTTGTGCAATACAAAGAACCAGGTCTGTGAACAAGCCTTTAGCCTACTGAGGTGGAAATGGGATAGGACTGGCTCCAGCACCCACATGGGCAACACATTAAAATCTTGGGGATCAGACACTGAGGGAACTGCATGAGGTTAAGTTGGCCAGGACAGGTAATACAGGCTGTTTTCTGAATTTACAATAAAATGCCTGGTGGGCCCTCAATCCCTGGCTGTACACATGTCCCTGCCCACGTCTGCTTCACCTTGTAGATGAGCTGGGGGCTTGCCCATGATGAGCAGCCAGGTGTCCCAGGCCTCTGTGGTGCAGAGCACCCAAAAAGCCTTGCCAGTTTGCCTCAGGGCAGTGCATGCGTAAATACTTGCCTTCTAGTTTTGGCCTAAGGGCATTCATTAATTCAAGCCCTCAGCATCTTCTTTCACCCTCAGACGCCACAACAGTCACCTTATGGGTGGCCCAGACTCCCTTCCTGCTCTTCTCCATTCATCCTCCCCACCATCTATAATATAGGTATGGAGTCATTGCCTCAAATCCTGCTTACAGGATAAAGCCCCAACACCTGGGCAGGATATTTAGGCTCCTTTGCAATTTAGCCCCAACCTGTGTCCAGTGCTCATAGCCAGTGCCCCAGCCACACCTAACTCCTGCCTGTAAGTGTCCTACTCATTCATACTGCCCAGCCACTGCCTAAAAGCTCCTTTCCCCTGTTGTCTGGAGGACTGTGACACCTCTTTCCAGAGGTGCAGCTCTGTGAAATGGGTACACCAGTATTGTGGAGAGCAGGGGCTACTCATAGGCCTGATTATATCCTTGAATTCCTGGCCTCAAGTGATCCTCCAGCCTCAGCCTTCCAAGTAGCTGGGGCTTCAGGTGTGTGCCAGCTGAATGGTTTCTGGAGTCTTTACTCAGCTTGCAATTAATTCCCTTTTCCTTCTCACCCACACATTCCCAGTCTCCTTCAAGACACGGCTCTATCATTGCCTTTAAATTTAAAAAGAAATGATTTTTGACCTAATTTCAAACTTACAAGAGAGTTACAAGAATAGTACAAAGAATTCTTTCACAAACCTGACTCTTTCATCCAGAGTCCCTAAATATTAACATTTTCTCACATGTGCCTTGACCTTCCACCTATCTATGTACTGTACCTGGATAATTTTATGTCTTCCTGAACTGCTTTTGAGTTATTTACAGACTTTTTTTTTTTTTTTTTTAGAGACAGAGTCTTGCTTTGTCGCCCTTGGTAGAGTACCATGGCATAATAGCTCACAGCAACCTCAGACTCTTGGGCTTCTTTTGCCTCAGCCTCCCAAGTAGCTGGAACTACAGGTGCCTGCCACGACACCTGGCTATTTTTTTTTTTTTTTTTGGAGACGGATCTTGCTCTGGCTCAAGCTGGTCTCGAACCTGTGAGCTCAGGCAATCCACCCACCTTGGCTTCTCAGAGTGCTAGGATTATAGGCATGAGCCACCATGTCCGGCCTATTTATAGACATTATTCCCCCATTCCTTCAGTGTGTATGGTTTTCTAAAACCAAGGACATCTTCTTATGTAATTGTAGATAATTATCAAAATTAGGAAATTAATGCTGATAACAACTATTATCTAATCTATAGATGTTATTCAGATTTTACAAATTGTCCCAACAAAGTTCTTCAAAGCAAAATAAAGTGCCAGATCAGGTATCACATTTAGTTGCCACGTCTAGTTACTACCATCCTTTAGTCTTGATCAGTTACTTGGTCCTTTTTTGTTTTGCTTCTTGTGATAATTGACATTTGTGAAGAGTCTGGGCCAGTTATCAGTAGAACATCCTTCATTTGGGGTTTGATGTTTCCTTGTGATGAATTCATGTTGGACCAACTTGGCAGGGATATCCCAGGAGAGATGCTATGTTCATCTTGATGAGTCTTATCAGGAGGTATGTGTTGTCAATTTGTTCCATTTCTGATGATGTTAACGTTAGTCACTTGATTGATATGTTGATATGTGTAAGTCCTCACCTGGCCCATAGGGGCCTTCTCAAGGTCAAAGAGGGACTCAGCCTGATTCATCTTGGCATTGTGGTACCTGGGTACTTGGGGATGCAGGGAGATGAGGAACAAATATCTACTGGACCCTCCCATGTTCTGGCTTTGTGGTGGCTTCTCATTTAAGACTCACATGAACCCTATAATTTTGTGGTTGTTAAGCTCGTTTTACAGGTGTGCTCAGATGAATAATTTACCAAGGGCACTTGTCTGGTCAGGAGCAGATCCAGTGCTGTCTGCCACTTCCCATAACTCTAACACCCTGGAGCCAATAGACCTAGTCAACAACATTGTAGCTTTGAATGGATGTTAAAAAAAAAAAATTAAACAGAAAAATGTAAGCCTACCAAAATCTCACCACCCTGTATTTCAGTGAGGATGCTTTCTATTTGTTTATCCCTTCAGCAAATATTTATAGTGGGCGCACTGGTGTTATAGATAATAGGGATATAGTAGTGAACAAACAGCTTACATTCTAGTGGGACTCTGCAAATACCAGAAAATCCAACTAAAGTAGCTTAAAAAATAACAAGAAGGCGGGTGGTAGAACAGCTCCAAGGTTGGTTAATTTTATTGGCTCAAAAGTGTCCTGGCTAAGGTTTGGGTTTGCTGAGATTCTCTCAGCTTTCTCCTTGGGGCTGCAAGATGTTTGCTTTAGTTTTAAGCAAGATGGCCTCAAAGGAAACAAAGGGGACATTCCTGTCATTGTCCCTTTATATGAGCAAAGAAAGTCTTGCTAGAATCCTCTAAGCTGACTTTCCTTTCACCTCGTTGGCTGGAACAATGTCACCAGTTCATGCCTAAATCCACCACTTGGCAGGAAGACTGGGCCACCATGCCTGGCTTAGATATTATAGACTTACACCCGCACCACCAAGACCACCTACGGGCTGTACCTTCCCCAAAGCATCTGGTCATCAGAGAAGTAAGAGAATGAACAAACTTGCAACTTTCTTTTAAGAAGGAAAGAAGGGAAAAGATTGTTAAGTAGGTAACTGACAGTATTTACTAAATCTCCTATGTACGGATTTACCAAATATTTAGACTATGTGGCTTCTTAGAAACTCTTGTACATACAACTATAAATTTGCCTCATTGACATTCCTTATATATATTATACCAAGTTCTGCTTCTTTTAAATTACTGTTAAGTCACATGACAACACTATCTATCCTTCTATCTCTTGTCTCATTCAAAAATGAGGTTACCTTTCCATGAGTCTACAGAATCTTAGCCAGGGAAGGTTTAACAAATATTTAATAACTGGGGCTAGGATATTTTGTTGACTGGGTAGGGTCCTGGAGGCTACTGACCCAGGCATCTGCCATTTAGTTGCTGGATCGAGGGAGATTCTAGAGGAGCCAGGGAAGTTGGGGGGCTATTTCATACCAATGGGTATGGAAGTATTTAACAACCAGTTTAACAGTCCCCACGTGACAAGACTGGACATCGGTTCTGATCTTCACCATTCCCAACATCAGTATAGTGACCACAGCACTCTCTTCCCAACTGTTGCCTCATAGTCGACACACTTGGGCTGCCCCCAGTTTTAACAGCAATATCAAGCTCAGTTGTAAGTATCTCTGTATGCACCTGTGTTTCATTTTTATATTTTATAAATAGACTTTAAAATATATGCTTCCTCTTTTCATTTTTTTTCTTTTCTTGGAATTCATTCCCCAAAATGGCATTCAAAGGTTAAAGGATATGATCAATTTTATAATTTGACATGGTGATTTAAAAATCATTTAACAGTTAGGCACCTGTAGCTAAGTAGTTAGGGCGCTGGCCACGTACATCTAGGCAGGTGGGTTTGAACTTGGCCCGGGTCTGCTAAACAACAATAAAAAAAAAAAAATAGCTGGAGCTCAGTGCCTGTAGCTCAGCAGCTAGGGCGCAAGCCACCTACATTGGAGCTGGCAGGTTTGAGCCTGGCCTGGGCTTGCCAAACAACGACAGCTACAACCAAAAAATAGCCAGGCATTGTGGTGGGCGCCTGTAGTCTCAGTGACTTGGGAGACTAGGCAAGATAATCACTTAAGCCTAAGAGTTTGAACTGTGAACTGTTAACTGTGCTGTGAACTGTGACAGCATGGCACTCTACCGAGGGCTACACAGTGAGACTCTGTCTCAAAAAAAGAAAAAAATAGCTGGGTATTGTGGCAGGCACCCATAGTCCCAGCTACTTGGGAGGCTGAGGCAAGAGTATTGCTTAAGTCCAAGAGTTAGCGGTTGCTATGAGCTGTGATGCCACAGTACTCTACTGATGGTGACATAGTGAGACTCTGTCTCAAGAAACAATTAAATAAAAATAAAAATCATTTAACTATGGATTTGGAAACATCCTTGCCCACTTTTTCACAGAGTGCTATTGTCAGGGAGCTAGGAGGCAGCATGATTCAGTGGAAGGAGGGTGAACTTGGTAGTAAGGAAAGCTGGAATAGGCCAGGCACTGTGGCTCACACCTATAGTATCAACTACACGGAAGGCAAAGGAAGGGGAATTGCTTGAGGCTGGGAGTTTCAGGAGTGAGCTATGGGGATGCCACTGCACTTTAATGCCTTTTAGTTTGGGTGATGGAACAAGACTACATAAAAAAAAAAAAAAGAAAAAGAAAGAAAAGGAGAGCTGGGCTTGGGCTCGGGTAGGGTTACTTTACTAGGAGTTGGAGACTTGGCAATCCCTTAGTCTCTGTGAAGTTTGGTTCCCCAACTGTAAACTGGGGGCGATGCCATCTGTCACAGCAGCCGTCAACTGCCTACATCTGTTCTTCATCTTGGTCTGAGGCCCTGGCCACCCTTGCCACACCCTCAAGCTGGCCCACCTCTGCAGAAGGTGGGCGGAATAACAAGATTTGAATAATTAACTAGCGGTGTCACAGAACGTGCTGGCTCTGCACGGTAAGGAGGTATGTGGACTGCCATCTCCTGGTGTAAAGAGTTAGTGTTCAGATGATTTGGGGATCAAGCTACTCCCCCTGGTGTCCTTGTGAGGATCTGCACCAGGAGTGAAGCTGGACAGGGAGATTCTCCCAACCTAGCCTGGCCCTAGCCTCTGGTAGCTTTGAGGTGATACCCTATTTCTAACAGTGAAATTCTGGAAGAGAGGGAGATTTTTGAAAAGCTGCTTTTGATTTTGGAGACTTATGGAGGACAGGTATTTTTGCAAAAGCAAGAAGTCTTTATTACTGGTTTATTAAACCCATTCGGAGAGGCTGACAGCAGTGGTCAGTCAGTCCACGTATATTTATACAGCAGCTACCATGTGCCAGACACAAACTTTGGCAAACACCATTGAACAAGATAGGCAGGTCCCTGCTCTCACTGTTGAGTGGAGAAGTATGGTGATAAGATCAGTTTTTTTTAACTGATATACTTTCTATTATTTCTTTAATTGAAACAAAATGGCATCAAAATAAAGAATTTTTGAATAATTTAAACACAATGTTTTGCTTCCCAAACACTATAACCATTTTTATTTCAATCTCTTCCAGTCCTTGTACATATGTGTACACATTTGTTTTTGCAGTTTTCCGCTGGGGCAGGGTTTGAACCTGCCACCTCTGGTATATGGGGTCGGTGCCCTACTCCTTTGAGGCACAGGCGCTGCCCGTGTGTACACGTTTTTATAGACCTATAATCATGTGTATGTTATCCTGAAGTTTGTTATATTTTACTCACAATAAACATTTCTCTATCTTGCTGCTTAATCTTCATAATTATTCTTATTGCTGTATAGGAGGCAAATGTGTGGTTTTATCTAAATCTGTGTAGCAATTTCCTTAGGTTTAGACAGATAGCTTTCCTCTCTCTCTCTCTCTTTTTTTGCTATAATAGATATTGCTGATGTTAATTTCTTTATGCAGATTTTATTGCATTACTTCTGAAAATCATAAATGTTTCTTCCTGTGTGCTGCCACATTGCTTCTCCAAAGAGCTATTACTAATTTATAATGCCACCAATATTATATCAGTGAGTCAATTTTACTGCAACATCGGTACATTGAATATTGTTGCTTCAATGTACTTTTGAGAATACTTTTATATGGAGCCCCAAATTTGGTTTATTCTGCATTTCCTTGGTTGCCAGCAGGCAAGTTCTCTTTTGCCTATTTATAATTGCTCTTGTGCGAAATGTCTGTTTCTTTTGTGGCTAAAAATTTGGATGAGCCCCTTATCTTTTCTAAAAGAGAGAAAAGCATTGTGGTAGCCCAGAGGGTCAGAATGGTACTTACTCTGTTAGTCATTGAGTTAATAACTCCTTCTGGAATCTTCCTAGGAAAGCTCAGCTGTTCAGGGGTCTAGAGTGCCATTCTTCTTCCACGGGCCAGAACTAGAAAGTGAGAAAAGTGATTCTACGACACCCCTGGTGTTTTTGATTCAATAGTGGAAATGACATTTCTCACTGTTCATGGAAAAAAGTTGAAGACCAGCTTAGGTTACATTAATGCAAATGAAAATTATGTGATCGGACGGTTTTTGAATTTCCTAGTGATTCTGAAGAATACAGAGTGTCCCGGACTGCCTCTGGTGGAAGGGCCTTTCTGATATGGTTCAAACAGAGAAGTGAAGTGACTTCCTGAAGCTCACACTGCAAGCTATAAGAGGTCCCGATTCCCCTTGCATCTGTCCTGAGTGTGGCTCCTAATGAACCTGTGAGTCTGTCCTTCTGGGCTTCTCCTTACTTCCTCCCTCAGGAAGGTGTACTGTGTTGGGAGTTGGTTTCCTTTTCTTATGTGCCCTCCAACAAGACTTCTGGGCCTTTCCTCTCTGGGAACTCAAAGTACACTACATAGTGTTCTGTGTAGTAGCTAAAATATTTTGTTTGTTTGTTTGTTTGCAGTTTTTGGCTGGGGCTGGGTTTAAACCTGCCACCTCCAGCATATGGGGCTGGCACCCTACACCTTTGAGCCACAGGCACCGCCCAGTAGCTAAAATATTTTGCCAGGGCACAAGTCCTTCTCCTGTAAGAAGACTGGGACTGTGTGAGGGTGGGAGATTTTGACTCTGTCCCTAAGGTTTTTGAACTACTACCTCGCTACTCTTTTCTGGGATGATTAGAAGAAAAGAATTAATATTTGAGTAACACATACTATGTAGTTGGCATGACCTCATTTAATGTTTTCAAAAACACCTATAAAGAAATAGATTTGATGATGGAAGCTTAGAGAGGGTAAGTAACTTGATCAGCCTCCCCAGTGACCATGCCATTATCCCACTGGTCTGGAATGGCTGATCAGAATCACCCGGGAGCCTTTGCAAAGTGGCATTCATGCATGTTTCCTAGGGGGAACAAATGTGCCCCCTGGTGTTCCATGGAAGATGTGTGTACCAGGGTATCTACCACCCCACAGATGTGCCAGTCTGAACAAGTGACAACAGACTGATGAGGTATAGTAGAAGGTAGAAATACATGTACAGAGTCTGTGGCAAAGTCAAGGAAAATGAGCATCTGGAAAAATTCCTTGGGGAAAAAGAAATAGAAGGATTCTAAAGATTGGCATGAAAGGATCATAACTCAAGACCAGAGAAGAAAGAGTCTGGGTGGGTGGGAGGGTGAAAGGGGACAGGGCCCAGGGCAGGCTGATGCATAATAAGATGGGCAGGGGTGGGGACTTGGGGGGTGGAATCTCTGTCTACCGCACTCAGAATAGGCAGCTGTGGTAGGCAGAGTGCTTGACCAGAAGCTTTAAGACCTAATTCTTTCTGTGTGGCCTCAGACAAGTCACACTGGCTCTCTGTGACATGGTTTCTTTCTCTTTAAAAGAGGCATAAAAATAACCTTCTCTGCCTGCCTCCCAGTGAGCTTAAGGGAACTGGCCGAGTTAACTCACATGAAAGTGTTTTATAAACTGTAAAACACTATGCAAATGTCACAGAAGGATTATTAGATACAGCAGTAAGTTCTAGTCCATTATCCTTCAGAATTCCAGCCGCTCAGCTTGTTCTTGGCTGTGTTTTGTTGACAAGGCAGAACCTGCTGCCTATTGAGATTCTGCTCATTAGAGCCTGGCACAGAGGGAGCCCTCTGTGTTAGCTGTCCTCCTCACCCCAAATCCTTTTGCCCTGGCGTTTTCGTACCCTGGTCCAACTAGTATGGAGCTCAGCTAACTCAGAAAAAACTTTCCAATGGTGGTCTGATGGCCATTGTAAAAACCTACCTCTCATTCTTAAAAAAAGTTTTTGGTGAAAACTTCATTTGCACAAGAATACATACGTGTTTATAACATGTAAATACAGTTTAAATAATATAACAAACCACATGCTAAACTTTAGAAAAAATATTACCAGCGCCCCCCAAAATCACTATTTGTACTTCCCTGATGCATTCCCTTCCTAGCTTCATGTCTGTATCTATCATTCTCCTGCTTTTTAGAAAGAGCTTTATCACATATACAGAGGGTGCCAAAAAGCCATACATATTTTAAGAAAGGAAACAAACTGTATTAAAATTGTAATACTCGGCTCGGCGCCTGTGGCTCAATCGGCTAAGGCGCCAGACACATACCCCTAAGGTGGCGGGTTCGAATACCCAGCCCGGGCCCGCCAAACAACAATGATGGCTGCAACCAAAAAACGGCTGGGCGTTGTGGCGGGTGCCTGTGGTTCCAGCTACTTGGGGGGGCGGAGGCAGGAGACTCGCTTAAGCCCAGGAGTTGGAGGTTGTTGTGAGCTGGGATGCCATGGCACTCTACCCAGGGGGATAGCTTGAGGCTCCGTCTCAAAAAAAAAAAATTGTAATACTCAAGTCACATTTGACTTTTGCAATTATAAGAGGTACAAGATACAATATAATGAATATTATCAGGCAGCACCTGTGGCTCAAAAGAGTAGGGCGCTGGCCCTGTATGCCAGAGGTGGGGGTTCAAACCCAGCCCTGGCCAAAAACTGCAAAAAAAAAAAAAATTATCACTCCTTTGTATATATTAAGTATTACAATTTTAATACAAATTTTCCTTTCTTAAAATGCATTTGTTTAGCATAATACTAGCAAAATACTTTTTTCTAGCATCCTTGGTATATTATCCCCCAGCAATATATTATTTAGTTTTTTTGTTTTCTTTTGGAGATAGGGTCTTACTCTATTGTCCTGGTCAGAGTGCAGTGGCATCGTCATAGCTCACTGAAACCTCAAACTCCTGGCCTCAAGCGATCCTCCTTCCTTCGCCTCCCAAAGTGCTGTAGTTACAAACAGGAGCCACTGTGTGCCTGGCCATTATTTTGTTTTTCATGTCTTCAAACTTTTATAAAGGGGATCATATTGTAAGTATTTTTCTATAACTTATTTTTTGAATTTGTGATCTCAGCTTGGTGCCTGAGGCTCAAGTGGCTAAAGCTCCAGCCATATACACCTAAGGTGGTGGATTCGAATCCAGCCTGGGCCTGCCAAAACAACAATGACGGCTACAACCAAAAAATAGCCGGGCGCTGTGGCAGGCGCCTATGGTCCCAGCTACTTGGGAGACTGAGGCAGGAGACTTGCTTGAGCCCAGGAGTTGCAGCTTGCTGAGCTGTGATGCCATGGCACTCTGGATAGATTGAGGCTCTGTCTCAAAAAAAAAAAAAATTTTGTGATCTCCTTGTGACGAAGGGTACAGCTGTAGTCTGTTCATTTTCATGTATCATTTCACTGTGAGAATTTACTACAGTTTACTTATCTATCCCACAGTGAATGGACATTGGGGTTGTTTCCAGATTGGTGGTATTTTAAACTATATGCCTATTGCATATGTGTAAGAGTTAATATTTATCTAGAAGTGGAATTGCTGGGCCACAAGTTATGCATGTCTTTAATTTCATTAGATAAGGCCAAACTATTTCACATGGTTGTACCAGTCACCACTCCCACCACGGGTGTATGGGAATTCTTGCTGTTCTACCCCACCTCCCCCCCGCTTAGTGTGTGTGTTGTCTGTGTTTTAAATTTCTCCTGTGGAATTGTACCTCATTTTGGTTTTATTCTGCATTTCTCTTATTACTAAGGAGGTTGAGAGCATCTTTTCACGTTTGTGTTCTTTTTTGGGGGAGGGAGGCAGAGTCTTGTTAAGTTGCCCAGGCTAGAGTGCCATGATCTCAGCCTTGCTCACAGCAACCTCAAACTCCTGGATTCAGATGATCCTCCTGCCTCAGCCTCTTGAGTAGCTGGGATTACAAGGGCCTGACACAACACCCAGCTGATTTTCTAATTGGTGATTGGTAAAACCACTTGAAATAGTCTGGCCTTGTCTGATGAAATTGAAGACAGGGCCACTCTTGCTCAGGTTGGTCTCGAGCTCCTGTGCTCAAGCCCGTTTGTATTTCTTCATCTCTAAAATGCTTGTTCATGTCTTTTTCCCATTTAAAAAATTAAGTTGTCCATTCTTGTCTTGATTTGTGGAAGCTCTTTATAGAATCTGGATGCTAATTCTTTGCCCACTGTATGTGTTACAATTATTTTTCTCCCAATCTCTAGCAGGTCTTTCTCTGTGTAATGTTTTCTGATGAATAAAAGTTCTTGCTTTTAGTGTAGTTGACTGTCATCTTTTCCTTTCACTTTTAGCTTCTTGTTTAAGAAATGCTTTTTGATCTTAGGTCCTAAAGGTAATCTGGATTTTCTTCTGAAACTCTAAACATTCCAAATACCTTCCTTAGAACTGTTCTGTCCGCTGAGCGCTGGAGTCTTTCCACACAAATGATTCTAGAAGCCTGAGGTTATTTCTGTTCAGGGGGCCTCCTCCTGGCTCAGAGGTCTTTGAGTTCTGCCAGGCACCAGGAGAAAGGCTCTATTCATCGCTCTCCGAGCCCGCGGCCCCTAGGAGGCGCCTGCGTCCCGGACCTGCACTCCCGCCGGCGGCCTCCCGGGACAGCTCCTCGCCCAGCTCCAGCCTGGGACGTCCCACCTGCCCCAGGCTGCAGGGGCAGCATCTGTGCATCCGCGCCAGTGTCTTCCTTTCTTGGAATCCTCCGGATCCCCTCTTGTCTATTGGATAGGGTGACCAGACGTCCGGCTTTCTAACAATTTGTCCCGCGTCCCGCAGCGTTTTTAAAAACTCCTGATTTTTGGAAAGAATAAACGAACGGGCGGGAGAACAGGAAGGGAATATACGGTTTTCGGCTGCCATGTGGCTATTTGGCCAGGATATGAGTTTTATATTATTTTTGTTAATTTTATAATGTTAAACTGTAATAATAACAAATAATTGTTGAGAAGTGATTATCGAGAACTGCTTATCAAAGTTTGCATTATTGTCAGGCCCTGCCCTGCCCTGTCCCCTGCCCTGTCCCCCGCCCCGCCCCCTGGCCATGTTGTCCTGCTTTACCAGTGTTAAAATCTGGTCACTCTACTTTTGGAGGCCCTGTTGGCAACATTCTTTTATGAGTCAAAGGCTGCTAAGATTTCCTTACCCGAAACCACTGCGGCAGGTGTGTGACTGATGTAGCCATGGCCTCCCCGCAGGACCCAAACTCCAGGGAACCGTGAAAGGTGCGCAGGGAAGGCACGGTGAGCTTCACCCGTCTGAATATTGGATGTCGCCTTACCTTTTCAGCTCCCCCCTTACTAGTTGGCTTATCTGTAAGACTGAGTTAATAGCCACTGGCTTGCAGCTTTTGTAAGGATGAAATGAGATAAGGTAGGTAAGGTTCACAGCGCTGCCCGGCACATAGGGACCCACAAACATGAGTTTTCCTTTGTCTTAGCTGGAGAT
Organism: Galagoides demidoff; assembly: GCA_963574575.1. NCBI lineage: Eukaryota > Metazoa > Chordata > Mammalia > Primates > Galagidae > Galagoides > Galagoides demidoff. Next base: position 16,397 of record CAUYQV010141657.1, read on the forward strand.
CCCAGGAAATAGGGCGAGGCCAGGCTTAAGCACAAATGCTTCTTCAGCTGGCCTCAGCTCACCAAAGCAAGAGTGAAGGGAAAAGGAAATGAGGCAGGGAGGAAGGAAGAGCCAATCCTGGCTGGTGAGCTGGTCCTGGCAGGATACCGGGGAGAGGGGTTTCTCCACAGAGGGGACATGGAACCCCCCGAGGAGTGGCTTCAGCCGCATCGCTTTTCTGCCTGCTTTTTTTTTCTCTCAGTCAGTTGGCTCTGGAGACTTCTGGGGAAACCAAGGCCTGTGTGGGTAGGGCTGGCTCAGGTCTGGGTGCCTGGGCTGCTAATGCTACAGTGGGAGGGGTGGAAGTCATTGACATGCTCTGGTGGTTGTCCTTGTGTAAAACCAAGTATCCAGTGGCATTAACAGATGGGGTGATGGTGGTGGCTGCCAGGGCCCTATGACCTCAGAACAGTGTGAGCCACTGTTAGGACCACTCTGGCTCAGAAACAGGTTGCGGGGGAAGGCAGGTGGACCAAGTAGATTATGGGAAGGTATACACTGGCTTGGGTCCACCTTCACGTTTCTCTTGTTCGTGTGAGCTCTGCTTCCAGGACATCTAACAAAGGGCACACCAACATTCTCCGAATACCTGAATGGGTACAGAGAGGAATGAAGCATGCGTGAGGTCTGTGGTTTCACGTACTAAGCAAATACTGTGTTTCTGAGGGGTGGGTGTTGTACTGTGTTGGAGCCTCTGGAAAGTTATATTAGTCAGGATAAGTTAGTCCAGGGAGCCCAGAAATGTTATATAAAGGGCTAGATAGTATTTTAGCCTTTGCAGACCACATTGGCCTCTCTATATGCACATCTTTGTTTATATTCTTTTAAAAATAAAAAAAAACTATTCTTATCTTGTAGGCTATACAAAAGCACATTGCGGGCCTATGGGTTAGACTGTGCCACTCTAACAAAATCCCAGTCTAAGTGGCTTAACATGTTAGAAGTTTATTCTTGGCTTGGCGCCTGTAGCTCAAGTGGCTAGGGCACCAGCCACATACACTGGAGTTGGTGGGTTCGAATCCAGCCTGGGCCCGCCAAACAATAATCAACTACAACCAAAAATTAGCCAGGCATTGTGGTGGGTGCCTATAGTCCCAGCTACTTGGGAGGCTGAGGCAAGAGAATCCCTTAAGCCCAAGAGTTTGAGGTTGCTGTGAGCTGTGACTCCATAGCACTCTACTCTGGGCAACAGCTTGAGACTCTGTCTCAAAAAAAAAAATTTATTCTTGCTCACGTCATTGTCCCATGCTGGTGAGTGACTGTCCTGAGCAGTTCTCCTTTATGTGGTGACTCAGGGACCAGCACTGCCTTTATCTTCTGAAGCCACAGTCTATGTCCTCCCAGTTACTATGAAAGAAGAGAGAATTGAAGACTTGCATGAGATCTTTTAAGGACCACATCCTTTCTGCTTACATTTTCTTACAATTTGAATTCAAACTTAATCTTACAGCAAACGAATTGAGGAAAAGCAGTTTTCCTGTTTGTCTAGGAAGCAGGAACAGCACAGTAAAATAGCATTGTCTCTACCTCAGGGCAAAGAGAAATTAAGACATGGCCCCTGTTTCAGAGAACCTTAAGATCTAGCTAGGGAGAAAGACGGACACAAAAGACAAGTTGAATAAGGAAACACAATTGCAAATGCTATGCTGACAGTATTCTGAATAACTAAAAAATAACGAACAAAAGATTGTTCACAGGACCAAGCATTCAGACTGGACCAGAGGAGATGGATAAAGCTTTATGAAGAAGGTGGATGTCGTTAGGTTTTATAGGATTTGCAAGATTTAGCCACAGGAAAAGGAAAGAGAACCAGTCTCCTGGTAGAGGAAGCAGCTTAAACCAACAGTCACACTGGAGAAGGCATGAAAGTCCAAAGAGTTGGCACTGGTAAGACACAGGCACCAAGGAGTCCTAATGCTTGCTGGCCAGGTGAGAACCTCTCAGCTGCTGGATTTGGGGAGATCCCTATGGAGGGCTTAGGGTGGAGGGAGGACACCGAGGTGGGGGAGGAGGGCTCTGGACAACAGCCAGGGAAGCTTCCTAGTAATTTTAGTATTTTAACAACCAGAATGGCTGCATCAGTGTAGATAGGCTAACTGCTTGCCCTGAGAATGGAAAGCCAGGTTGGAATTACATTGTGAAAGGCTTTGGGATTTCTAAAACAGAGATGGGACATCATTTATTCTCAGAGATAAAACTTAGAGCCACCTCCCTCCCCAATAATTATCCAATAGTATAATAAATGAATGGTTAAATATAAATATTATGTGATGGAATATTCTGTAATTCTTAAAACTAAGTTTCTGAAGACTTTTTATGGAATCATAAGTGAAAAATACAGAATACTTATGATACCAATTTAATAATTTAAAAACATTAAGATGAGAAGAACAAATATCAAATTGTTTATAGTGGTTATCTTTTTTATTTTATTTTATTTATTTATTATTTTTATTTATTTATTTTTTTGAGACAGAGTCTCACTTTGTCGCTCTTGGTAGAGTGCCATGGCATCACAGCTCACAGCAACCTCAAACTCTTAGGCTTAAGCGATTCTCTTGCCTCAGCCTCCCAAGTAGCTGGGATGACAGGTGCCCACCACAACGCCTGGCTCTTTTTTGGTTGCAGTTGTCACTGTTGTTTGGCAGGCCTGGGCTGGATTTGAACCCACCAGCTTTAGTGTATGTGGCTGGTGCCCTAGCCACCGAGCTACAGGCCCTGAGCCTATTTTATTTTATTTTTTTGAGACAGAGTCTCACTATGTCACTCTTGGTAGAGTGCCTTGGTGTCACAGCTCACAGCAACCTCAAACTCTTGGGCTTAAGTGATTCTCTTTCCCTCAGCCTCCCAAGTAGCTAGGACTACAGGCACCCGCAACAACACCTGGCTACTTTTTGCTGTCGCAATTGTCATTGTTGTTTAGCAGCCCCAGGCCAGGTTTGAACCTGCCAGCCTTGGTGTATATGGCTGGCACTATAATCACTGTGCTATAGTCACCGAGCCAATAGTGGTTATCTTTAAAATTAATGTATTATTAATTTATTTATTTGAGACAGAGTCTTACTCTGCTGCCCCAAACTAGAGTGCCATGGTGTCAGCTTAATTCATAGTAACCTCAAACTCCTGGGTTCAAGCAATCCTTCTGCCTCAGCCTCCCAAGCGGCTGAGACTATAGGTGCCCACCATAACGCCTGGCTAACTTTTCTATTTTTAGTAGAGACAGGGTCTTGGTCTTGCTCAGGCTGCTCTTGAACTCCTGACCTCAAGCAATTCACCCATCTCAGCCTTCCAGAGTGCTAGAAATACAGGTGTGAGCCACCATTACCTGGCTCAAATTAATTTCTTACTTTGACAAACAACAATTGTATACATTTATCGTGTACTATATGTTGTTTGAAATATATATAATTAGAGGTTATTTCTAGATGGCAGTATTATTGACAGTTCATCAATAGGTTTATGCTTTAACTTTTTCTATAATGAATATATACATGTTTATAATAAATAAAATATAATAAATGTTATTCCTCTAGAGCAAAACATGTGGAGTTTGGTATGGTGATTGCCCCTGCTACTGTTTTATTCTTTCTCTGAAGGTGAATTTCATGCTCTTTTTTTGCAGTGTCCAGGAACTGGGTGCCCAAGTGTTTAGTCCACAGTGATTGAGTGCTATCCCACCTGTCCCCGGGATATCAGACTTACCTGCTACTGAGCAGACTCTGGAAAACTCTCACTTGTCATCAGCCCAGAAAGGTGTTTCGGTGCACCTATAATTTCAGCCACACTCAGATTGAATGTCTATACAGAAAAGTACACAGCTACCCATGAGCGTGAGCCACAGAGGTATGAGTCTTCCAAGGGTTAGCTGTAGAACTAAAGGCAGTGAGACCGTATCAGGACATGTAACTTCTGATTTTATAGATGAGAAGCCTGAGGCCCAGAAAATGGTCACTCAGTGAGTTTGTGGTAAATGGGGACTGGACCCCAGGTCTCCAGGGTCCTATGCTATGTCCTCACTAGTCACAGATCTTTGGACAATTGCTTTCCTGAGCTCTGGTCAGATTCACTTTTCAGCATCTATATGGTCAGATGTAGTTTGGGTTAAAGTTCACTGAATCATGTCTAGTTCTTGTCTGTTTAGTTGCCTGGCTCCCTGGGTCTCTTTGACTAATTCCTGTACTTGTATAAATCCAATGTGGTCGCAATATGTCTGTGAAAATATTCTCTGAAAACCGTCTGGCAGTTCCTCAAAATGTAAAACAGAGAGTTACCATATGACCCAGCAATTCAACTCCTAGGCATATGCCCAAGAGAATTGAAAACATATGTCCACACAAAAACTTCTACTCAAATACACTCTAAATGTCCATCAACTGATGAATGGATAAACAAAATGTGCTGTATCCATAGAACAGGATATTATTTGGCAATAAAAAGGAATGAGGTACTGACACATGTTACAACTTGGATGAACCTTGAAAACATTACACCAAGTGAAAGAAGCCAGTCACCAAAGACCACCTATCATGTGATTCCACTTATATGAAATGCCCAGAATTGTCAACTCCATAGAGACAGAAAGATTTGTGGTTTCCAGAGGCTTTGGGGACAGGGGAATGGGAACTGACTGCTAATGGATGTGGGTTTTCTTTATTGGGTGATAAAAATTTGAGAGTGGTGATCACTGTATAACTCTGGGAATGTGCTAAACCCCCACTGAATCGTACACTATAAAATAAAAGGGTGAATTTTATGGTTATGTAAATTACATCTTTAAAGAGGTGATTTCTGATTAAAACCCAAGAAAAATGAAATTGAAGGAAAGGCACAATGAGAAAAATGTTACAATATGAAGACTTATACTTCAGCTAGACTCTTGAGCCTCAAAGAGCATTTATTAAGTGGGGTTTCCACTCTGAGAAGCAGAGTGGTAAAATGGGTTCAGCCTCATAAAGTAGCCACTCAGATGCTAATTAGAATCCTAGTTCCTGGGTGGCATCAGTAGCTCAGTGGGTAGGGCGCCAGCCATATACACCCAGGCTGGCAGGTAAGGGCCAGCTAAGCAACAATGACAACTGCAACAACAAAAAAACAATAGCCAGGCATTGTGGCAGGTGCTTGTACTCCCAGCTACTTGGGAGGCTGAGGCAAGAGAATTGCTTAAGCCCAAGAATTGGAGGTTGCTGTGAGCTGTGACTCCACAGCACTCTACCGAGAGGGTGACGTAATACAACTCTGTCTCAAAAAAAAAAAAAAAAAAAAAAAGAATCCTAGTTCCTTTACTTTTTTTTTTTTTTTTTTTTTTTTTTGTGTTGGGGCCGCCAGCTGGCCCCCGGGGTTGTGGGCCATGGCCGCACAGGGAGGTGCCAGCGCCCCCCCCTGGGGGCCAG
>CAUYQV010141667.1:0-25180 GCA_963574575.1 Galagoides demidoff
GTCCCATCAACATTGTAAAAGTATCCCCTTCTCTCCATATCTGCACCAGCATCTGCAGCTTTGAGACTTTGTGATGTGGGTTAGGTAGTATCTCAGGGTAGTTTTGATTTTCATTTCTCTGGTGATTAGGGATGATGAGTATCTTTTTCATGTGTTTGTTAGCCATTTGTCTGTCTTCTTCAGAGAATATTCTGTTAATATCTTTGCCCAGTGATAGATGAAAATTTTTGCTCATTTTTTATTGAGTTCTCTATAGATTCTAGTTAATCAAGCCTTTGTCAGATTCATAACTTTCAAATGTCTTTTCCCATTCTGAAAGCTGTCTATTTGCTTTAATTTCTGTGTCCTTAGGTGTACAGAAGCTTTTGTTTATTTTTGTTGCTGTTGTGATTGCCACTGAAGTCTTCTTCATAAAGTCCTAATCAAATCTTTCCCCAGGCTGACATCATCAAGAGTTTTTCCCACATTTTCTTCTAGGGTTTTTATCATTTATGTCTTAGATTTAAATCTTTTATCCATCTTGAGTCAATTTTTGTAAATGGTGAAAGGGGTGGGTCCAGTTTCTGTCTTTTACATGTGGTTACCCAGTTGTCCCAACACCATTTACTGAATAGGGATTCTTTTCCCCAGTGTATGCTTTTGTTTGGTTTACCAAAGATCAGATGGCTATTAGACACTGGTTTTATCTCTTGGTTTTCTATTCCGTTCCATATGTCTATGTCTCTATTTTTGGCTAATACATGCCATTTTGATCTCTGTAGACTTGCAATATAACCTAAAGTCTGGTAGAATGATGCTTTTGGTGTTGTTTTTATTACCAAGGATTGCCTAGGCTATACAGGTTTTTTTCTTTCTGGTTCTATATAAAACAAAGAATTTTTTTTCCAGTTCTTTGAAGTATGATGTTATGAAAAAAAAGAAAAAAATAAAGTATGATGTTGGTATTTTAATGAGGATTGCATTGAATCTGTAGATAGCTTTGGATAGTACAGACATTTTTGCATTGTTGATTCTGCACAGCCATGAGCATGATATGTTCTTCCATTTGTTGATGTTTTCTGCTATTTCTTTTTGAGGGTTTCATAATTCTATTTGTAGAGATGCTTCACCTCTTTTGTTAGGTATATCATTTTTTTTGAAGCTACTGTGAAGGGAATTGTGTCCTTGATTTGCTTCTCAACTTGGCTATTATTGGCATATACAAAGGCTACTAATTTGTGGACATTGATTTTATACCCTGAAATGTCACGGTATTTCTTGATCACCTTCAGGAGGCTTATGGTTGAGTCTCTGTGGTTTTCTAAATGTAAGATCACATCATAGTAAAAAGCAAGACTCTGACCTCCTCTGACCTTTATATCCTTCTTTTACCTGATTACATTGGCTAGAACTTCCAGCACCATATTGAATAGTAGTGGTAATAGTGGACATCCTTGTCTGCTTCCAGTTCTAAGTAGGAAAGATTTCAGTTCTACTCCATTCAGTATTATAAGCTGTGGGTTTGCCATAGATGCCTTCAATTGGTTTAAGAAATATGTCCCCTATGCATATTTTCTTAAGTGTTCTTATTAGAAAAATCAAGACAAAAGAGAAAATTCTGCAAGGAGCCAGGAGGAAACACCAATTGACCTACAGAGGCAGATCCATCAGGATGACAGTGGACGTTTCAACTGAAACTTCTCAAGCCAGAACAGAATGGTACTACTTTTAACCTTCTTAAACAAAACAATTTCATCCCAGAATTCTATATCCTGCTAAACTAAGCTTTAAAATTTATGGAGAAATCAAATATTTTTTTGATACACAAATACTGAGGAATCTTTCATCTTGACTTTCAACAGGTTCATAACAATGTGTCTTAGAGATGCTCTGTTTGGATGTCAGAATCTTTGGTGAGACCTGGGAAATTTTCATTTATGACATCCTCTAGCAGGGCTTCCATTCCTTTGGGATAATCTTCTTCACCTTCAGGGATAACTCTAATTCATATGTTTGAACACTTCGTGGAGTCCCATAATTCTATGAGTGAGCATTCTGCTTTCTCTCTCTTCTTTCTGCCTCTTTACCTGCCTGCATTAGCTCAAGAGCTTTATCATCTAGATCTGAGGTTCTTTCTTCTCCATGGTCTAATCTGTTATTAATACTTTCTACTACATCTTTAAGTACCCTGATTGACTCCTTCAATTCCTTATACTCTGCTATATCTTTTCATCCCTTATTTGGTTCTGTTTTTGGATTTCCTTTTGATTGTCTTCCATTTTCTTAGCAATTTCCTTCATTGTTTTTACCATCTAAATTTTAAATTTTAAATTTTCTTTCTGTCATTTCCATCATTTCTTTATAGGTGGAATCCTCTGTGGTAGCTACCTCACAATTCCTTGGGGGGATTGTTCTGCTCTGGTTTTTCATGTTTTCAATATTTTTCTGTTGGTTCCTCCCATGAGTGTTTTCTTCTTGTCCACTTCCTTCTTTTACATTTTCCTGTAAATTATCTTGTCTCTGTGCTTAGGTGTTGAAGTGTCCTTTTGGTATAGGGTGAAAAGGAAGAGAAGAGTTAAAAGTGAGAAGGAAAAAAATAAAGAAAAAGAAAACGAGGAAGGGTAAAAAGAAAAGTTGACAAAAAGAAGAGAGGAAAAACAGAAAGAGAGAGATGGGAGTAATAATGGTGTTCAGCAGGGTCCTTTGACTCACACCTACAATTTCTAACCTCCAGAGGGCTGGGATGGATGGGTCCCTTGAGTTAAGGAGCTTCTTACCAGCCTAAGCAAAAACAATACCCTTCTCTAACAAATAGAAAAGAAAAAAAAAATCATATGTCAAAACAAGACCTCACCTCTACCAAATAGAAAAGAAAAAAAAAAAAGCATATGTTGCAGTAGAGACCTACCAATAGAGTCTGTCCAAAGGTCAAACCTAGTAGGACATCCTACACCAAGGGATCAAGGTTTCCTTGAGCTAGGCCAATGCTGTAGCACCTCTAGCCCAGAACTTATAGTGAGGCTTTGTCCCATAAATGAAGCACAGACTTACAAAGAATAAACCAGATCAGAAAAAAAAAGAAATAATAATAATAATAAAGGTATATAAAGAAAATTGAAAATAAAATTGTGTAAGATGTGGGGGAAAAGTGGGGTATATCTTAGTTGTTATTTGAGAAATTGATATGGAAAGATAAGAAAAGTAGAAAAATCTTTATAAAAGGGAGAGAAAAGGAAAGAAAGAAAAAAGGCGTAGAAAAACAATAGCAAAAATGGAGCCCTTCTTATTGAAGAGAGTAAAAATAGAAAAATAAAAATACAACAAAACAAAACAAATGAGAAAAAAACCTAAGTAAAAAATGGGGGGGGGGGAGAATAAAAGGAGCAGAAAATTGTAGCAAAAATAGAGCCCTTACTATTGAAGAAAGAAAAAAACAAAAAAAAAATTAAAAATACAAAAACAAAACAAACAAAAACATCCTAGAAGGAAAAAGAGGGGAAAAAAAAATATACATATTGTAATATATTACCTAGACAACAGTTTGTATTCTGGAGTTAGGAGATGCTAATCACAGAGTTGTTATGTTTGTAAAAGATGGGGACTGGTAGCCACTATCTAGTTGCCAAAGATCCTCAGTCCTGTCTTCCTGATTTATGTGCCCTCAATCCCCTCAGGGTTGGGGGCCTGAAGCTCTAGTCAGCCTGCTTATGAGGCATACCTTGACCTTTCCAATCAGTGCCCCTTGGGCACAAAGTGGCTTTCCCAGAAAAGTGGGTTTTGCTTGAGTCTCCCCAAAGTTGCTGACCAGCTGAGCAGGTACACCAGAACGAGCCTGGCACTAGGACCCTGTGGGCTGTTCCTCTTAGGCAGTTCTTCCACAATGGTGGCACCCTGTCAGCAGCCATATGAGGAGAGCTCCACTCCACCCAGCGGCTCAATCCCAGCCAATGGACACTGTTTAAGATCACTTGCTCACCCAAGCTCTCCCAAGGTCACTCTGGCAAGTACATAGGCCTAGAACCAGCTGCCAGACTGGCCTTCACTGTCTGAAACCTGCCAGTGAACTAGCTGGCCTCTGCCAGTATGCAAACACTCACCTTCCAGGCCAGTTCTCCACTGCTCCCAACCTCTTAGTAGGCTCCTGAAGTCTCCCACTACTTCCCTGCTCCCCCCAAGCAATGTCTAGGAACAAGGCATCCCAACCAGAGGTAAGGTTGGAGTCCTTTCTCCCCAATCTCACCACCAGCAGCTGCAAAGGAGATGTCCATAGACTGCCATCTTGCTCCACCTCTTAGTCAATTAAGAAAAAACTCTTGAACATAGAGAAAAACTATACCTCACCAATGGGGGAAAAAAATTCTAAAATAACACACTTTTTCACCAGAAAGCCTGGAGGCTAAAAAAACATGTTACAAGGTTTTCAAAGTGTTTAAAGGAAAAAAAAAAATTGTCAACTCAAAATTCTATACCCAGTGAAAATATCCTTCAGGAATGAAGGACAATTCATCTCATTCTCAGATGAAGTAAAACTAAAAGAAATTGTGGATTAAAAGCATACCAAAAAACATGTCTAAGCAAAGAAAGAAAGAAGAAAATAAGTAATAAAACAAAAAAATCTTGTAATTTTCTTTTAGGAAGGAAAAAAATTTTAGTAAGCAAAAATATGAGTAAATTCATGAGGTTTTTCTTCTACTTTTAACTTTTCTAAACTACTTTTGACTATTGAAGCAATAATTATAAAACTATCTTATGTGTTTCTAAATGTATGTAAAGAAAATTCTTAATGCAATTAAAATTATAAAGAGAGGAGGGTAAAGGCATATAAAGAGAGGCAAAATTCCTATGCTTCACTTATAATGATAAATTAATGACATTATTAGACTGTAATGTTATAAAATAAAATGGAATACCTAGAACAACTGTTAAAAAATTTAAAGAAACAAACAAACACACTGGAAATTTCTAATATAAATGAAAATAGAATTCTGAAATCTTTTCTATTAACCCAAATAAAGTTGGGGGAAAGACCCAGAGAAGTAAAAACTACAGTGACCAAACAGGAAACAAAAAAAAATGACAGATTTTAGCCCTAATATATTAATAATTACATCAAATAAAATGGTCTTAATGTGCCAATTAAAATAAAGGAAGACAGAACTAGCCATGCAGTGGCACCTCCTTCTCTCACAAGAGGACAAAGTCTCGAGAGATGCTAAGAGCAAGCCTAGGCAGAGGCAGGTAAGAGTGGTCCAAACAACCTGAGCATTCAACCTTCCCCAACTGTTCCCTCCCAGCCTACCCTCATCTCCATATCCTCTCCCCTACACCCACCCATGTATATCAGTGGGAATGTGGCCACAGGTTCTCAATTGAGAACCCCAGCAGGCTTATTTCCCAGAAGCTGGTATGATCAGCCAGGGCCAGCCCTGCCCCAAGTTCCTGATGGTAGATCCCTACCCTTTCTGGAATGCTTCATGTCTCCTGCTGCTGGCCCCATTCTGAGTCTCTTCCAACAAATGTGAAATACATGTTCTTCTCCCCTGCTTATAGATCATTCTCAAGGATAGACTATATGTTAGGCCACAAAACAATTCTTTAAAAATTCAAAAACAAATTGAAATCATAGCAAGTATTTTTTTAAACCACAATAGAATAAAACTAGAGATCAATTACTAGATGATCACTGGAAATGATAAAAACACATGGTAATTAAACAATATACTTCTGAATGACCAATGGGTCAATAAAAAAATTAAGAAGGAAATTTAAGGGTGGCACCCATAGCTCAGTGGGTAGGGCACCAACCACATACACTGAGGCTGGTGGGTTCAAACCCAGCCCAGACCAGCTAAACAACAATGACAACTGCAACAACAACAACAACAACAACAAAATACCTGGGCATTGTGGTGGGTACCTATAGTTAGTCCCAGCTATTTGGGAGGCTGAGGCAAGAGGATTGCTTAAGCCCAAGAGTTTTGAGGTTGGGGCGGCACCTGTGGCTGAAAGGATTGAGGCGCCAGCCCCATATGCCAGAGGTGGTGGCTTCAAACCCAGCTACAGCCAAAACCTGCAAAAAAAAAAAAGAGTTTTGAAGTTGCTGTGAGCTATGGCTCCACAGCACTCTACTGAGGGCAACAGCTTGAGACTCTGTCTCAAAAAAATAAAAATAAAAAAAGGAAATTTATAAGTTTCTCAAAACAAATTAAAATGAAAACACAACAAATCAAAACCTACAAGATACAGCAAAAGCCGTAATAAGAGGAATTTATGGTGATACATGCCTACATTTAAAAAGTAGAAAAACTTTAGTTAAACTACCTAATGATACAGCTCAAGAAACTAGAAAAGCTCTTGCTCTTACATATGTAAGTCAATAAGTGTCATACATCACACCAATAAAATGAAGGCCAAAACTATATGATCCAGGGAACAGAATAGAGAACCCAGAAATTCATCTACCTATCTGATAGTTGATTTTTGAAAAAGGTCAATTTTGACTCTTAGGACCATTGTCAATAAGCACTCATGGGGGAAGGGCAATCTCTTCAACAAATGGTTCTGGGGGAGCGGGATATACATATACAGAAGAATAAAACTAGACTACCACCTGTCGCCTTATACAAAAATCAACTTAAAATGGATCAAGACTTAAATGTTAAGTCCCAAAACAATAAAACTACTAAAATAAAACATAAAGGAAACACTTCAAGACCTTGGTCTGGGAAAGGATTTTATAAATAAGATCTCAAAAGCACAGGCAACCGAAGTAAAAATAAACAAAGGGGATTACATCAAACTAAAATGCTTCTGCCCAGCAAAGGAAACAATCAACCGGGTAAAAAGGCAACATACAGAACGGGTGGAAACAGTTGCAAACCACTCATCTGACAAGGGATTAATATCCAGAATATGCAAGGAACTAAAACATTTCAACAGCAAAAATAAAAAAACAAAAAAAAACAAGCAATATTACTTAAAAATGGGCAAATGATCTGAACAAACATTTCTCTAATGAAAACATGCAAATGACCAAAAAGTATATGAACAGATGGTCAACATCACTCATCATCAGAGGAATGCAAATCAGAACCACAATGAGGTGTCCTGTCACCCCAGTTTGGATGGCTATTACAGGAAAGCAAAAAAATGAAAATGGCTGGCAAAGATGCAGTGAAAAGGGAACTCACACACTGTTAGCGGGAATGTAAACTGCTACATCCAATATGGAGAACATTATGTAGGTTTCTCAAAAAACGGCAAGTAGAACTACCATGCAATCTGATAATGTCATTACTGGAAATTTATCCAAAGGGAGGGAAATTATTGTATCAGAGTAACATCTGTCTGCCCCCTCCCCCCATTTACTACAGCACTATTCACAGTAGCCAATATATGGAATCAACCTAGTTGTCATTGATAAAGACGTGTGGTATATATACACCTATTATGGCTGAATGGAAATATTACCCAGCCATTTAAAAAAGAATGAAATCCTGTTATTTGTGGCAACGTGGAACTGGAAGACATTATCTTAAGTGAAATAAGCAGGAACAGGAAGTTAAACACTGCATATTCTCACTCATATATGCAAACTGAAAGAACGGGGAATCCCAAAGAAGCAAAAAGCAAAGCAGAGGATACTAAATGCTGCTTTAGGGTGGGGGCGGCAGGGTAGGAAAGGATAGGGATAGATTTGATAGAGGATAAAAAACACACCTAGATAGGAGGAATAAGTTCATGTTTTCTATAGTACTGTAGGATAACTATTATATAACTAACAATCATACTATATAGAAATAGCTAGAAGGAGGATATTAAATGTTCCCAACACAAAGAAATAATCAATGTTTGACATGGTGACGGTGCTAATCACCTCGATCTGATCATTAGGCATTATAAGTATCAAAAACACCACAGTTATATGTGTACAGTTATTATGTGTCAATAAAAAATTAAAAACAAAATCAGAAAAGAAGCTCAAAGCAAATTTCTTAGAACACAATGAATCAAATTAAAATAAATACACATGTCAAAATCTGCAGGACACAGCTATAGTGCTGAAAAGGAAATTTATAACACTAACAGTGTACATTAAAAAAGAAGAAAAGTCTCAAATTAATAATCTTAACTCCCATCTCAGTAACCTAGAAAAAGGAGAGTAAAATAGACCCCAGCAAGCAGAAGAAAAGAAACAATAAAAATAAGAGCAGAAAATCATTGAAATTGAAACAGGAAAAATAATAGAGAAAATTATTAAATTTATAAGCAAAGAGCTTGCTTCTTTGAAAAGATCAACAAAATTGATAACCTCTAGTACAGCAGTTCTCAACCTGTGGGTCACAACCCCTTTGTAACAATGAAAATACATCCTGCATATCAGATATTTACATTATGATTCATAACAGTATCAAAATTACAGTTATGAAGTAGCAACGAAAATAATTTTATGGTTGGGGGTCACCACAACATGAGGAACTGTATTAAGGGCTGCAGCATTAGGAAGGTTGAGAACCACTGCTCTAGTAAGACTGACAAAGAAAAAGAGAAAAGACCCAAATTACCAAACTCAAGAATGAAAATGGAATTCACCCTTGCTAATTTTGTGTTGTCTCATCATTACAGACCCTGAAAACATCAGAAGAGTAAGAAGAGACTACTGTGAACAACTCTACACACGTACGTCTGACATTCCAGACAGAATGGACCAACTCTTCAACATAAACTGCCACAACCCACCCGGCAGATAATAGATAAAATGAATAGTCCTCAAACTATTTAGGAAATTGAATTTATAATTTCTAAATTCCCACACATGAAATATCCAGATCCAGATGGTCCCACTGGAGAATTCCATCACATTTAAAGAAAAATTAACATCAATCCTATAAAATTCCTTAGAAAATATAAAGGAGGAAAGAACACTTCAACAATTTGTTTTATGAAACTAGTATTACCCTGACAACACTACAGGGCAAAGAAGATGTTTTTAAAAAAGAAGGAAAGTCCAGTTGTGGTGTCTCATACCTATAATCTCAGCACTTTGGAAGGCTAAGGCAGGAGGATCACTTCAGACCTGGGGTCCAAGACCAGCCTAGGCAACACAGCCAGACTTTATATCTACAAGTTTTGTTAAATTAGTCCAGGATTGTGGTGTGCACCTGTGGGTCCCAACAACTCCGGAGGCCGACATGAGAGGATAACTTGAGCTCAGGTGTTTACGGTTACAGTGAGCTATGATTAGGCCCCGTACTCCTGCCCAGGTGAAAGAGCAAGCCCTTAACCCTGGGTGGGGGAGGGGGGGAGAGAATGAAAGAGAGAGAAAGACATACTAAGGACTGAACAAGTGCATTTATAACCCACCAATTCCTTACTAAATAACTATTTCCTATGGAATTCAAATAAACACCAGGACTTTTCCTCTAAGAGATTTAAGTTAGCACAAGCTCATCAAAGATCTTCTTTTTTATATTAAGTAATGTTAGAGAGCCAAAATGATAAGGTGGGAATAATATAAATTTGGGTTCAAAAAAATGCAGTATCAAACTAAGATGCCGTTAGTTAAAAAAAAAAAAGTAATGCAAGTTCTCTTTTTCTGCCAGTGATTCTACATCACAGTCACCAGGAGTAATTATTAAAACCCAAATTTATGAACCCCACCCAGAACGTTTCCTATTTAGTATATCTCGGGGGAATGGAAGCCCGAGAATTCACATTTCTAACAAGTTCCCAAGCGCTGCTAACACCTCTTTCCCAGAAGAGGGAGAAACACTGCATCCCAACCTCTCAGCCATGTGACCATAGTACACCACTTACTCTGAGTTTCATTGTCCTCATTTGTGATATTTAGGTGGCAATAATATCAACCCAATCTATCTACAAGAGTCTTATGAAAATCAAAATGAGCAAATGTACATGAAAACATTTTATAAATTGGGCAGCATCTATGCTCAGTGGGTAGGGCGCTGGTCACATGCCCTTAGGCTACTGGATTTGAATGGCCCAGGCCAGCTAAAACAACAATGACAACTGCAACAAAAACAATAGCCAGGCATTGTGGTGGGCACCTATAGTCCCAGCTACTTGGGAGGCTGAGGCAGGAGAATTGCTTAAGCCCAGGAGTTTGAAGTTGCTGTGAGCAGTGATGCCATAGCACTCTACCCAGGGTGACATAGTGAGACTCTGTCTCAAAAAAAAAAAAAATTATAAATCATAAAACATCATATAGATGCATTCCTTCATATAAAAACTATTTTTTATAAGATATATTAGGTGCTGGCACTATTTTACAAACTGAGAGCAAATCAGTCCTTGGAGCTTATGGTTTGGTATGGAAGACAAACATAAAATAGATTATTATTTAATTATGAATGTAAATAAATGTCACTAATGAACATATTTGAGCAAAGGTTCAAAATGTTGAAACAGAGGCAATATAGTAAAAAAAAAAAAATGACTAAAAATATTAAATCAAGTAAATGCCAAATACCAAGGCCATAGAAAAGTTAAATTCCTGACCACTCTTTAGCTATACTTGAGGGTACTGGATTCCTTTTATAGAAAAATTAGTTAAGGAAATAATTTCAGACCCTCCGAAATTACTGTCAAACAAGTCGAGTAAGTTTTGTAGTATATAAAGTGTGTAAGATCCAACAACCAGATACACTATAAAAGGGCAATTGAACAGGGAAAATATATCCAATGTTCGTTCCAATCACCTTTGGGAAATTGTGCTAACCTTTTACATTGAGCTTTCAAACACTTTCTGTTTTGTAAGTTATTAATCAGAGCCTCAGCATACATCGTTTTATTAAATCCTCTGGAAGTAAAATAGATGTGTTTCTTAATCTAGTACGCACTGCAGTTTAAATCACTTTTAAGCCAAAATGTATTTTCCTGCGTGGGAGGCAAACTCATCAGAATGATCTCTGGGAGTTTGTCATTGGGGGAGGATCTCACAACTTTCCCAGCCGGGCAGTGACTAGGGACTCAGTATGCCTTCCGAGAAATAGCAGCAGGCGAGAAGAGTCCAATGCTACCCATCCACTTCTGGTGACAAATTGGTGGTTTGCTCACACAGTTGAACATCCAGCCAAAACAGTATACGGCTGGATCGTATGCTCCTCTTTTGCTCTGTTCTGAGCCTTTTAAAAACTCAAAATTGTACTCTTTTTTTTCTGCTCACTACTTTAAAAGGCAAAACGTATGATTTCCTTATGGAAGGAAAAACTTTGTTTTTCAGAATTCTCTCTCTAGGAAAAGACCAAATTTCTGATTTGAAAATAGAATTTACCCTTGCTGCTCCTGTATCTCATTCAAAGCAGAGGGCTGGTCTACAAATCTAGATTAGACAGGCCTTCATCGGTGACTGGGCGGCATGCAATCAGCTTTATGTACTTTAACATCTTGAATCCACCTTGGAACAGCCTATCCTTCAAAAATACTTGTGACAGTGGTGTAATACTTCGGACAGTAGTCCTACTTGGTAGGCTGAGATGGGAGGATCTCTTGAGGCCAGGCTTTCAAGGCTGTAGTGTGCTTTTATCACACCTGTGAATAGCCACTGTACTCCAACCTGTACTATGTAGCAAGACCCAATCTCTAAGAAGAACATTTAATTTAGGCTCCGTGCCTGTAGCTCAAGCGGCTAAGGAGCCAGCCACATACACCCGAGCTGGAGGGTTCAAATCCAGCCTGGGCCTGCCAAACAACAATGACAGCTGCAACTAAAAACTAGCGGGGCATTGTAGTAGGCGCCTGTAGTCCCAGCTCCTTGAGAGGCTGAGGCAAGAGAACCACTTAAACCCAGGAGTTGGAGGTTCCTGTGAGCTGTGATACTACAGCACTCTACCCAGGGTGACAGCTTGAGGCTCTGTCTTAAAAAAAAAAAAATTAATGTAATTTGTTTATTAAATCTCCAAGTGGATCATTTAACTACCTTCTTTTTCTATATTCCTATGTATTTATCTTGGTCATTCCTACTCCCCTTCCTTCTGTCCACACTGGTTCTAGGAATAGAATTCTAATTTTTATTTGAGAACTAATAAGAGACCAACCATAAAGTGTTTGAGCTTTTACCAAAAAAAAAAAAGTTTGAGCTCTACAGACACTAAGTTGGAATTGATTCAACCCTGATATATCTTTGAAAATTCTACAAGTGTTCCAGATACACAATTGTGGTTAAGAATCATTGTCATAGTTCCTGAATGGATAGGCTTATGGTAGAAGTACTAAGGACTCCTAAAAACATAGAAAAAGAGAGAAATAAATTCCAAATCCAAAGTAGGACATCTTGACCCCTCTTCTTAGACCTCTGGCTGATTTAAAGAATACAAGGGCTTAAAGTACTTGGAGAGCATTTTCTAACAATTAATGCCAAATAGTTTGACCATAAAAGCAAAACAACTTGTTCTTTCTCATTCAATTAATGTTCATTATTCTTACTGGGCTATTACAGTTATGTGCCTTTAGTAAATAGAAGCCTAAGTATATAAAGCAGAGAAGACTACTGAGAATTTTCTCAAAATAAACCCCTATTGTGGAGTAAAGTTAATTCAGCCCCATATATGTCCAAACCAAGGGAAAACTTACCATAGACATCAGTGGCAGAGTCTCAGGAAAAAATTGGAAAATGGTAGCCTCAACTCACCTCACAACCTCTCCACTCCCAGCTCCAGTCTGTACATACCTCTTGAGACAAACTTATGCTGGAATCCATGGTCACCTACAGATAAATAATATCTTGGGCTCAGAAGAAAATTAAGCAGAGAAAACTGAGGAGTTGACCTAAAGAAATCTAGGAAGGAGATAAAGGAATGGACTGAGTCTTCAATGTTCCTGAAGCTATAATGTGAGGAGTCCTAGAAGAAAGGACCCTCCCGCAGCCTCCTCTTCACTGGTGGACTGGCGAACATCTATGGTGTAATATGCCTGCAGCCAGACCTGACTCCCAGGGAGCCCACAAAAAAGAAAAACCCAGCTCAGCATCCAGTGAAGGGGAGATGCATGAAGACAAAGCAGTTATATAAATCTTTACAATCAATGGAAAAGGACAAAATCCTCTCATCTAAAAGATTAGAGACCAACAGATTAAACTGAAATACACATATAGTTATATTCTATTCTTCATGATTTTAAAAATGATTAAAAAAAGATTTAAAATAAAGCAAAAAGCAAGAATATACCAGAAAATATCAAGAAGATAATAGAAGTGGCAAAAATAATATCACACAGTAGAACTTAATATCGCACAGTAGAATTTAAAGATAAAAACATTATAAAATGTACAAAAATGATAAAATAGTGATAAAACTATATGCATAAAATAATATAGCAGTTAAAGCTATAAAACATATACAAATAGAAATAAAAGGAGAATTTGAAATAAAATTGTAGGAAGAGATTTTTAATATATGTTTAAAGAATTTAACATATATAGTAAACAAATAACAAGTTAAAGGTAAATTAAGTAATATTTTATTTTAAGTAGAACAGAAGGCTATATCCCTTGAATAGAGAATAGGTATTTATTTCATATATTGGGGAAACATTTGCAAAAGCAGTTGTATCCTTGGCCACAAAAGAAAAATTTCACAAACTGAATATAATATAAATTTTGTAAGACTTATTTTCTGATGGTAATATAATAAAATTATAAGCAATAAAAGGTTGATGCTAAAAATAGTAAATAGTTGGAAATTTATTCACAAATATCTAGACAATCCTTAAAGAGGAAGTCTAATTCACAAATTATCTGAAAGTCAACAAACAGGAATCGTATCAAATCCTGTGAGACTTAGCAAAATTAATGCATTGTTTTAAATGCTTTCATAATTTAAAAATAGACAAAAGACAAAGAAACTAAGTTTACACATTAATAAATTTTAAACATACCATTAAAAGAAAAGAAAAGCAATAAGAGGAGAAAATTAATAAATTTAAACTTTAATATTAATGAAGAATAAAATAGAATTGGTAGATATGACAAATCCACAAGCTGACTTTTGGAAAAAAAATAAAATAGACAATACCATTGTGTACTTGATTATAGCAAATAAATAAGATTAGGAATGAGAAAGGGGTTAAAAATCACAGATGCAAGAGAGATCAAAAGAATAATAAGAAAATATTTCCTATAACTGTGTGGCAACAACTTTTGAAACCCGTAAGAAAGAAATAATTTGTTACTAATATAAAAATAATTTTTTAAAGATGTGGAAAACTTGAATACACTAATAACTATACAAGGAAATCGCAGAAGTAGATTTAACTCTACTAAGGACACAGGACAGGTGAGTCACCACTACGATTTATCTGACCTTGAAATTGTCAAAAACTTCCCAGTTCATTTTATTAAACTAATACATTTCCAATTCCAGAACATAATAAACATAAAAGAATAATTTTTTAGTATAAATGCAAAATCTCTAAATAAAACAGAGATTGAGCAATCAACTCAATGAATAGTGCACTATGAGTAAGGAAAATTCATTCCAGAAAAGCAAGGGTGGTTCAATATCAGGAATAACTTTACCTTCCACTCTATAAATTCCATTTCATATCTCCCACTTTCTGACCACCACCTCCTATCTTTCCAGCTCCTTCTCTTCCATACCCAACTTTTACAATTATTCCCTTCAACAGTATCTCCAATCCATTGATCATACATCGGTCCTCACCGCTCACCTAGCTTTGCTGCATGAGCAATCATTTTAATCACACTCTTGCACACGTCCTGACAACTCTTGCTCTCTCTAGGTTTATTCTTTCTTGGGAAACCACAACCCTGATTAAATCTCTGCATACTTTTATACCCTCTACCTTGTTTGAACATGACTAGGAGAAAACGTAACCACACTGACTAGTCTCACTTTAAGTCTTGAACCTCAGGTGGCCTTGGCAATTATATTTCCCCAGCACCTTCACTTTTCGACTTTATGCCTCCTCTTTCCTTAAGCCTTCATTAATTCCTCACTCATGCCCATGCTCTGCTAATGATCTTTTTTCTCACTTCAGTAAGAAAAACAATCAAGAGAAAATTTTCATAGGCTCACACTACCATGTCTACCAACATCTGTTGACATCTGTACCCGTACACTCTGCTCTCCTGCCTTTTACTAAAGAGAACCTATTTGGGCTCCCATCTAAAGCCAATCCCTAGACTTGTGCACTAGATCATAAGTTATATGCACTGTCTCCAATTCCCCTACTTTCATTCTCAATGTTTCTCTTTGCAAATTTCTATTTAAGAAGTATCAAGCCTACAGAAAAATTATAAGAATAATAAAATAAAGATCCATATACTATCCATCTAAATATACAAATTATTAATATTTAGCCACATTGTCTTAATATCACTTTCTTCATTCCTTTTTATATAAACATTTTATATATGCATATGGGTATTTATTTTTTGGCTGAACCATTTCAGAATTAATTACAAACATCATGTTACTTTTAGGATGCATATCCTAAATATTTTCCTATAAGACTATGATATAGTCATTACTCTCTGAAAATCTAACATTGCTGCATTATTTAATAGCCCATATTCAAATTTCTCTACTTGTCCCAATAACATCCTTTACAAATTTTTTTTGTTATTGCTGGTGATGGTGATATTATATTTTAATCCAAGATTCAATCAAGGACCATGTATTGCATTTAATTATCATGCTTGAATTTTGTATTAAATACATCCCAGTCAAGCTTTCACCTCTAACACTTTACTCCATTGATGACCTCTTGGTCAAGATCACCAAAGACTTCCACGTTGCTAAATCCAGTAACTGTGTACTTGGACTATCACAGTATTTTTACATGGCTGATTTTCCTTCTTTTTGAAATATATACTTTCTTCACTTAGTTCCAAAACATCATCCCCTAGTTTTCTCCTCAGTAATCTAGGCATTCCTTATCACTCCCCAATATGTTAATATTGGTTCTTTTATTGTCTTTATCTATATTCCATTAGTGACCTCAAACAATTTCATAGCTTTAAACATCATATTGCAATGACTCGCAAATTTATATCTCTAGTCCAGACCTCTCTCTTCAATTCCAGATTCATATATCCAACTGCCTTCTGAAAAAGAATTTCAGAAAGAAATTCAGAAAAAAGAGGGAGAAGTCTCTTCCCTTATTTTCAACAGGGAAATTTAAACATCTTGCTTTCAATTTGTATTTGTCTTTACACTGGTTTATAGAGAAGAAAACTTATCATTATACAAAAATTAATCTTGCTAGAATGAATATATACATGTAATACAATTCTAATTAGTACTTCATCAGATGGGGTTATTTTGGAATTAGATAACTACTAAAGTTTATTTAGATTAAATACCTAAGAAGAACCAAAAAATAGTGTGGAAAAAAAAGATGCAAGATCGAAAGCATGCTAAAAAACCACTTTCAGTAGATCAATCTGGCACTAGTAGAAAAGACACATTACAGAAACAGAATAGGAAATACAGAAATGGATCTGTATATATGAGTGGTGAAAATAAAATAAAGGTAGGGTAGGGGTCGGTTCATTTAATTAATGCTGCTGCCATAACTGCCCATACCTCTAGAAAACAACAAATAAAATTGGTTCCCTCTATAATATACACAACTGAATCTCATGCAAATTAATGTCTTAAACATATAATACAAAATACAACCCTGCCAAAAAAATCTGGGCTAAATCAGCAGAGGGCTGGATGATGCCATTTTAACAAGACTGAGAGAGATAACACACAGAGATAAACTCTTTGCAAAAACAGAACACAGATTAATGTCTGTAAATACCTTTCAGATTATCAAGAAGACAAACTAATTAAAAATAGGCAAAGGATATATGGATAATCCAGAGGAGAACAATTCCACACAGCCACCAAACATGTGAAAGAAGCATAAGCTCATCAGTAAGGGCATGAAAATAGCACCTGAGGTTTATCAGATAGTCAAAAATTAAAAATAATAATAACATCTGACTATTATTGTCAAGGAACTATTATAACTGTAATCTATACAGTTAACCGGAAGCTGGTTACTGTAAAAATGTTTCTTAAGTAAAACTGTGGAATTAACATTTGGTTAATTTTTTTTCCTAAGAGGCTAAGTCTCACTCTGTTCCCCAGGCTGGAGTGTAATGGTGTGATCACAGCTCACTGCAGCCTCGAACTCCTGGATTCAAGTGACCCTCCATCCCACCTTCCTCAGTAGCTAGGACTATCGGCAAATACCACCACACTAGCTAACTTTTGTGCATGCGTGTGTAAGACAGGGTCTCACTATGCTGCCCAGGCTGGTCTCCAATTCATGGCCTCAAGCAATCCTCCTATCCTGGCCTTCCAGAGTGCTGGAATTACAGGTATGAGCCCTCACACCTAGATGAATTAACATTTTTTAAAAGGCTTCATCAAAACTGCAGCCCTTTTCAAGCAGGCTCATTTATCCAGAAAAATATCCAAGATCCTAGGAAAGGAGGCAGAAGAAAAAGGTAATAGAGGGGGGGAAAGTTAGCCGTGGCCAAAGGCCCTCTGTTCTACCCTGAAATTCCCTCACAGCCAGTTAGCCAAAGCACTGAAAATTTCCTGAAGGGTTTAAAAAAAAACCCATCAGGAGTAATAAGTACTGGTTTCCAACACAATTAAAATCCTAACCAGTGCTGGGAGCCCCCAGCACACAAATAAGTTATATTCCAGTTGTCTGTAGCTTGGAATTTATTTGCCCATAAAAACAGTATGATAAATCTCCTAAAGCAGTTCATAGAAATTAAATCACTTACACTGTCAATGAGGAGAAAGAGAAAATGCAAATTCTTGTTGCTAAAGCACATTACTTCACCAACATTCTGGGTTTGCCTTGGAACTCAACCTCCACTTGGAACACTGTTTCAAGGGCTGCATATAAGATGGTTCCCGAAGAGAGTGTAAACACAGTACAACACCGCTTGGTCCCTTCCCACATACTCCCCTTCCTGACTCTAGTTCAGGAATACTGGTAACATCTACCACCTACTCTGGTCAAGTTCAATGCAGGATATTTTTCACGTGTCATTTAATTTAATCTTCATACAATCTTGTGATATCCTCATCTTACTTAAACAAGGTAATAGTTTCCAAGATAACTTGTCCCCTGTCACTTTAACCAGTAGGTGGCTGAGAGAGAGAGATCTGATTCTAAAACAATGATGATTTTACCTGCTTGTGTGCCATCAAAGTTCCAGTCTTGCCCTCCCAACACTATGTGAGCCCCCCTAGCCTTAAGTTCCTGAACCATATGCCCAATTCCAAATTCTAGAAATGCCAGACTCTTAGATGCTACCACCACACTGAGCATCTTTCACAACCACCTACCCGGAAGAGAATATGTGACCATCAAAGGCACACATCTCTGCTCCTGAGAACATTCCTTTGGACAAAATGCGTCTGTCATTCAAACATGTGGAATGATCTCAATCCCCTGGAAAGTTCCTCCCAGTGTTTGGTTATATCTGTGGAAGCTGTAGGGGTAAGGAATACGTTCCAATCCCTGAAGAAATTTCACCACGCTCCAACTGGCGGCAGACACTCTGCATTTGGGAACATTTCAACTTGTGGATGTCCATGACCTTGCATGCTAGCCCTACATGAATCCAGCACACGAGGTTCTTGTTTAATAGGTGACCTTCTGAAAATAGCTTCAGATATTCGCTCTCCCTGAAAGATCTCTCTAGGGAAGCCTAAGAGACAGATTTGCCTTCCAGCTTTCCAAATCCCTTGTTTGGAATTTCAGAAAATAACCCACAATCGCTGAACTCCCTCTACCTATCATCACTTTACTTCTTACAAATCTGAATCACTTGGAGCTTCGTACCATATTCATTTTCACTGACCTCATTTTTTTTCCCTTTCTTCAGTTTTTCCACTTAAGGGGCCATTTTCCCACATTTTGCCCAAGGCTCTGTTCCATGAGAGGTGATAATAACTGAGTTAAGTGCTGAAAACCTTTGAGATGTTTCATGTGGGTCATCTGGGGTAGTCGCTTTTCTTCCTTTTAACACTAACGAGAAAAGGGACGATGAGAAAGGACATCATCAGGATATTATAACAGGCCTACAACTTGACCAAGATAAGTTCATTTCCTATTTTGGAAGACATGGAATTTTAAGAGCTGAATTTCTCAAGTGATATCATCATCCTGTGAGGGGAAAAAGTCTAGAAGACAAAGGACTTCAAAGGAGCAGGATGCTCTTCAGACAAAGAGCTCTGTAAGCACAGAAGCAAATCAATTCATAGGAAAAGGCCAAGGAAGCCAGAGGTCAAGTTTAGGCCACACCTGAACTCTGTAGGCTTCTAAAGAAAGGACTTGGGCATAGCATTAAGTTGGTATGAAAACTTATTCATCTGTTCACACTAGTTATTAAGCATCTTCTAAGTTCCTAACACATTGTGCTAGACACTAGGATATAAAGATAAGTATGAACTAGTCCTTGCCACCAAAGAATTCCTCCACTTGCAGTTTTTAACATTTGTTGCCACGGGGCTTCTTTTCAACATCGGAAAAACTTTGCTGAGAGTAATGACGGCAAATCTACTCTTAGAATCCATTTGGTTAGGGAAAATACACATGCATACATATTTTTTTGAGTAAATCAGAGCAGTACCAGGTACAGAGAAGGTACTAATGAGGTTAACAGTGCCACCAACATAATAGAGGTGAACCACAGCTCAGCTTTCAGTAAGACAGGATTTGCCTTTGTACCAAAAACTTTGACATTTAGGCCCACTGCACTCACACAAACACCCCCAGTTCATTACCTGATGCCCTCAAATTCCATATTCATAACAACACTCCTCAAGCTCTATGACATTACAAAGCACCATCAGAATCATCATCTCCCGTGGTTTTTACAGGAGCCCTCCCTGTGCGGTAAGGATCATTAACCAGTCGGTGAGGTCAACACACTGGTGAGGTGGCTGGCACAAGACTGCGAGCTAGAGTGTCAGAACAGGACTCCTCATCCTCAAGCATCATCCACCCAGCTCCAAATCCCCTGGGCTTTTTATGACATTTAGCTGGTCCCTTTAATAAAGGCATGTACCCCATGACAGTGGAAAAACTGAAGGAAGGAAAAGAGGGAAGGAGTATAAAAGGAAAGACCCACACTTAGCTAGGTACTATTTATAGTTTTATCATCCCCCTCACCTGCCCACTTATGAAGATATAATTATTCTACATACGAAGAGACTAAAGTTCCAGGGAGATTGAATCACTTCCCAAGGTCACACAGCTTTTAAGAAATGGAGCCAGAATTGAATCTCAAGTCCACCTAATGCCAAAGCCCTGGTGTGGTGTGTACAATTTTGAGAAAATCATGCACTATCTGAGTATCATTCTTTTCATCTTTCAAATGGGCCCTTTATAGGAACTACCATTTGTTCTGCATACTTACCTTTCAGACTTCCTAACAATGCTACAAGATAGGTTTTATTTCTTATTGTGCTGAAAACGAGATTGAATCTCAAAAAAGCAGACTAAAAACAGTCCAGATTTGAACCCAGGACTCTAGCACTCCCCATCTACCCCCAACTAAGACACAAGCATCAGGTAGGGGACGAAAGATACAATAAATATGAAAAGCATTCATAAAGTATAAACTAGTACACTAATATATAATTGGAATTATTTCAATGATTAAGCTGACACATTAGACACAGAAGTTAGAGGCTAATTAACTTACCTAATATTAGGCTGCAAATATAAAACCAGGATTTTTATTTCTGGTTCTAAGTTCTCGTCCAGTGTCCTTTCCACTTCCTTCCACAACTCAATTTATCAATTTATTGGTGCCTCAGTCTCCTTGGCAGTTAAATGGGAGCAATGATATATCATTTTCTATTGTGAGGATTAAATGATTTCCTATATGTCCCTGTTAGGTACTTGATAAGATTACATTCGTCTTTCTGCTCAATATTTCAATCACAGAACTTATAATGACTTGCCACATTTTCACACTCATAGAAATAAACTAGCCCTCTGAAAGGTCATGTCCATTCTCAAGGGCTATTTCTGGAAAAAACTGACTACAGACCTGCCTAAAAGTCTTCTATATTATGTAAACGACTTGCAGGTAACACGTGGTAACATGCGTAGACTTGGGGAGAAATGGTGCTTCCTTCCTGTCATCATCCTTTCAGCAAATGTCCCAAACATTCCTTTCACAATGAAGACCTCTAACGACTAATGCACCGGAACACTGATGCTACTTACCCCACCTTCATAATCAATTCATGCTGTCAAGATGCTTCCAGGAATTGTGCAGTTCAGCAGTTGAGGTTCTCAGGACAAATAAAAAAAACCCAGGCTCTCAAGGGCAGCTTTTTCCCAAGGGAGCGTAAAATTGAGCGGATATTTAACTACTGCCAGATTTATCAGGGTACCGCCAAATCTGCATCTGATAAGAAGTGTCTGGAGAATAAATATCTTCAATTTCTCCTCCTGGGCCTAAACAACTCAACCTTCACCACCCCACCACCGCCAGACACCACAGAGTTAGCATTAGCCTTTGCTACTTGCCAGAAGGTCACCCTGATAAGCTTATGCATGGTTTATAAATACGTTTGAAAAATGAAATTCCTTCAGCAGTTGCAATCGTCCGGTTTCAACCATACTTTCCTTAGGCGATTCTTTAACAGATATCTATCTTCCTATGACGTGCTTATTTATATTTTACTGTGATCACCGAGATAACAAAATCATTTGTGCTCATAATGGCATGTCTTCATGTTGATGTGTTCCACATAGTTTCCTGGGGGTGACACAACTCAAGGAAGGCAGGCCCCACAAATTCCAGTGATATTCAACTCACAGGCAGTCTCTAGGAGTGGCACACACTTGTGATCAGGTCTCTCCTTCCCCTGGCAAAGTGGATCACAACAAGAACCATACAGTTCTTCAGGCTATGTGAGCAATCTATCTCTCTTCTGTGCCCACAGCATTTTGTTCTTGATTAGTTCAAACTTAGGGTTTATCTGTTCCCACATCTGCCTTCCCTGAAGATTGGGAGTTCTCTCAGGAGCAGACCAGGAGCCTCAGCTCACTGGGTTTTTATATTTCACCATCTAGGCCAATGCCAGGTGTCCAAATTATGTGAAATGAATGAACAGTTAATTGGCTAGTTAAGTAATACGACCTTGAGAATATACTCTTGGTTTTCTGCAGGCAGCACCATTGAAGTGAAGGTCAGAGAACTGACTGTGTAGGGTAGGCCAAGTTCCTGACTTTGGCTTCCTTTTCACCTCTCATTATCCAAGTGTCTGGATCCTGAGAGCAACAGACAAAACCATGGTTCCGAAAGAAAAAGCAGTCAGCAATACAAACCACCTCAGCTTCTCTGGAGTCAGCCATAAATTTTCCCCAGTTCTGAGATGTCCTCACAGGCAAAACCCACCAGAACTCTGAAGACTTAAGTCCCCTGTGTTATTCCTTTAGCTGTTGCCAAGACTTCCCTCCATCAAAATGGCACAGAATGCAGCCTGTATCTTGGAACTGATGCATCTCTGTGCTTGACCAATCCCTCCTCCACCAACTGATGTTGACTCATTCCATACCGGTGTCACATGAAGATGATCAATTGTCCCAGGGCTCACTGGGCTATGAAAAAGCAGCTTGGCATGAAGAAAAATCCCCTGCTCCCACCCCCAGTCACAAGCCTATTTGGCAGTCTGACTTATCTCTTCTGCCTTCTATTTATTCATCACCTCTTTCACATTCTTTCTTCTCTGTGACCCTACACACATTCAGAGTCAGAATCCAAGAAAATGCATAAAATAATCCACCCAAGTATTTTGTAATATAATCACTCAGAAGTTGGCAACCTTGGCCTATAAACATGTTCCGTAGTGAAATCTTGTCATTTAGAAAAGGATGAGGATGAGGAAAAATACTTTTTAAGTAAAATAAAGATTAAGATGAAAAACACAGCAGTCATAATTCTAACAGGTCAGTCTGATAGAAGTGCACCAAAAATAACAAAAACTCAAAAACGAGCTATTATTTTCAGAAAGACATCAAATGAAAAAGACTCGTCTTTAAGGAGTCAAAGTAAGGTAGGGCACTTTGCATTATAAAAACTGTTGAATGATGGTTTCCACTGGTTCTGGAGCACTTGTGCAAACTCATGGGAAAGAGAAACGGGATGAGATGATACAAGTTTTTATTACACAAATGGAAGAAAAACAAACCACTGGAGATACTGGAAGGACTTAGTTAAAAAGGAAACACTATTTTTTCATATCCAATTTCAGATACAACTGAGAGTCACAAAAGAAGAGTGTAGGCAAATAAAAATACCACTATAATTTTTGATCATTTTCATATCAAGAATGTAACTTACCTGTGCAGCAACAATGAACACTTTATTACAGAATACCAGAAGTAGGCACATGGAAGGCTGAAAAAACAAAGACCTCCTCATTCAGAAGCTTGCCCCTGTAAAACTTTCAGCATGAAGGAGCAAATCTGAATGTGTTTATACATATTCAAATCTCCTTTCCACCCTCCACATCTCCCTGGTACACACGCACACATGCACACATACCCCCTACACATAAGGCAAAAAGAAGCTGAGCTATTTCCTTATCCTGTTCTTCACCCCAAACTTCTTTAGTTCCCCATCCCAAACTTCCTCATTATCAAACCCACTCTCCAATAAGGCACCCCTTCCCAAATGTAAAACCAGGGTGTTCAGCTAATAGAAGTCCCTCAACACCAAAAGTAATAGCAAGACTGAGGAAGAACAGTTCCTATCAACCCTTATGGGTGTTGTAACTATGCATCCATAAGAATCTGCTGAATGCAGCAGGTACAGTGGATCACACCTATATCCTAGCACTTTGGCAGGCCAAGGTGTGAGGATCGCTTGAGCCTAGGCATTCAAGACCACACTGAGCAAGAGTGAGACCCCATCTATACTTAAAATAGAAAAATTAGCCAGACATTGTGTCAGGCATTGGTAGTCCCAGCTATTCAAGAGGCTGGAGCAGGAGGATCACTTGAACCCAGAAGGTTGAGTTTGCTTTGAGGTAGGTTGAAGACACCTCACTCTAGCCTAGATCTGGACAACAGAGTGAGACTCTGTCTCAGAAAAAAGGAAAGAATCTACTAAATGTTGACTTGTCAACAAATTTTATCTTAGGCATTCATAAGTGCCAGGCACCATGTTAAGAGCTCTTAATGTACATCATACACCATTTGATCTAATCCACACAATTCTGAGAGAAAAATATTCATATCCTCTTTTTGCATTTTACAAATGGAGAAACTATGGCTTGGAAAAGTCGTAAAGAAGACATAGAAGAGCTTGCAGCCAGTTTTCAACATAAACGCAAATGCAAATTATAAGGCCAAACAAAAACTATTGTACGTATTGAATACAAACTGAATGTAAAGGAAAGTGAACACTGTGACGTTTAGAATAAGAATATAATATGTGGATCAACAAGCTGCAAAGCTGGAGATGACACATTCAAATTCCTGCTGCAAGTACATACAGAGGGCTTCAGATGCACGTGTGCAGTCAGAGCAAAGAGGAGTCCCAAAGATAAGGGAGGAAGTCAGAAATCTTTTAATGGGGGCCTGGATGATATACCTTTGATCAATAGCAGACATCTCCACTAAAGTGCACTTCTGTATTTAAGTCATTATCAGTGACAGATACACCAAAGAGGCTGAAAAAAGAAGCTCAGTCTGAGAAGGGGACTTAATGTAAAATGAGGGAAATAAATACAAAAACCTTCCCTTCTTTATTACTACTGCCCTGTAACCCATGTTTATTTATATTTTCCTACCCTCCATGGTACAGGGGGACTATCAGCAGTTGGCTAAGCAGGCAAGGTTTCCATGATTCAAATGTTAATGCTGAGCAATTATTCTTTAAGACTGGAAAGACCTCCTGGCTCCAACCATTCAAAAATGGAAGAGTTATCCAGTTCTCCCAATACAATTTATTGAATAGGGATTCTTTTCCCCAGTGTATGTTCTTATTTGGCTTATCAAATATCAGGTGGCCATGAGATGTTAGTTTCATCTCATAGTTTTCTATTTGGTTCCAAATGTCAATGTCTTCATTTTTGTGCCAATACCATGCCGTTCTGGACACTTAACTTTTGAAAGAAATGTTGGTAGACTTAACATAAAGACTTCATGTAAATAAATATACATACACATTTGTGTG
>CAUYQV010141669.1:0-10800 GCA_963574575.1 Galagoides demidoff
CAGCTGGGACCACAGGCGCCCGCCACAACGCCCGGCCATTTTTTGGTTGCAGCCATCATTGTTGTTTGGCGGGCCCGGGCTGGGGATTCGAACCCGCCACCTTAGGTGTACGTGGCTGGTACCTTAGCCGATTGAGCCACAGACGCCGAGCCAATATACCATAACTTATTGTTGATTATAATTACTTTGTTGTCCTATCAATTATTGTTTATTCTAACTAACTATATTATTGTTCCCATTAACCATCCCCACTTTATTTTTATTTATTTATTTATTATTTTTATTTTTTTGCAGTTTTTGGCCAGGGCCAGGTTTGAACCCACCACTTCCAGTATATGGGGCCGGTGCCCTACTCCTTTGAGCCACAGGCACCAGCCAACCATCCCCACTTTATCACCCTCCCCAGTACCCTTCCCAGTCTCTGGTAACTGTCATTCTGCTTTCTGTCTCCATGAGATCAATTGTTTTTAATACTTAGGCCCCACATATGGCCACATATAAGTGAAAATGTACAAGATTTGTCTTTCTGTGCTTGGCTTATTTCACTTAACATAATGTTCTCCATTTCCATCCATGTCGTTGCAAATGTCAGAATTTCATTTTCTTTTTGTAGCTAATAATATCCTATTGTGTATATGTACCACAATTCATCCATTTTTGAACCCGTAGGTTGGTTACATATCTTGATTATTGTGAATAACATGACAATAAACATTGGGAGTATAGATATCTTTTCAATATACTGAATTCCCAACCTTTGGATATATACCCAGCAGTGTGATTGCTGGGTCATATGATCATTCTATTTTCAGTTTTTTTGTTTGTTTGTTTGTTTGTTTGTTTTATTTTTGAGACAGAGTCTCAAGCTGTTACCCTGGGTAGAGTACCCTGGCATCACAGCTTACAGCAACCTCAGACTCTTGGGCTTAAGTGATTCTCTTGCCTCAGCCTCCCAAGTAGCTGGGACTACAGGCACCTGCCACAACGCCTGGCTATTTTTTGGTTGTAGTTGTCATTGTTGTTTTAGCTGGCCTATTAGGCGTATTCTATGAATACCATATTTTTTTCTTTTTGGGAATTTATAACATCTTGATCAGCAAGTCAGAACCCCAAATCACTATGAACTCTGAACTCCTAGCTCTAGGGGCCAAGGTATAACTGTGGTCACCTGATAATTGGCCTCCTGCCAGCCTCAGTGAACTTTTACGGAAAGAGGACTCTGATGACAGTGGAGATTGGATAGAGCAGTGGAGGACCCAAGGGAAAGCATGGCCAAAAATGTTCACAGAGACCCCTATCTGGGCTCTCCACAATGAACCTTCTCGTACAGGTTGAACAGAAAGTCACCATTGATGAATGTCATCTTATAAAAATTGGCATTTTTTTGGAATGAATGGCAGGCAGTTACTTTGCCTTCAGAACTGTTAGGTGGTGCACAGTGGATTATAGCATGAAGCCCAAGTACTAAGAAAACTACATAGAGAGATGGTGACATTTAGGAGGAAGGTAATCTAAAAGAGATGAGTTGTGAAAACTATTAGGAAAGCATAGATGGATGAAACACTCTCTTATCTAGAGACAAATAGAAATTATCCACTTTGATTGTGGTATGCTCATTAGTGGCTAAGTAAGGCCTCTCTTCTCTGAAAAACTGATGATTCATCTAATGGATGCAGCGAGTAGGAGAAGGGGCTTGCTGAGGGCACAGAAATAATGCCAAGGACTCTCACTCAGATGAAATAGCAACATTATGAAAATGCTATGACTAAATTAAATTTGCAGAAATTGAATCACTGATTTAATCAGAGGTAACCTCTTGGAGAAGGAGAAAACTCTTCGGTAAAACTAGTCCTCCCTCTGCATACATTATTCTTTGTAGATTAGAAATTTGGATTGCATTTTTCTTTAATTTTGCATTTTCTTAAAATGAAATGTGGCTTGGCGCCTGTGGCTCAAGTGGCTAACGCACCAGCCACATACACCTAAGGTGGTGGGTTCGAATCCAACCTGGGTCTGCCAAACAACAATGACGGCTGCAACCGAAAAATAACCAGGCGTTGTGGCAGGTGCCTGTGATCCCAGGTACTTGGGAGGCTGAGGCAGGAGACTCACTTGAGCCCAGGAGTTGGAGGTTGCGGTGAGCTATGATGCCACAGCACTCTACCCAGGGGACTAGCTTGAGGCTCTGTCTCAAAAAATAAAAATAAAAATAAAATGAAATGTATAAAGGGATGAAATGAAAGAACATCTGTACCCCCTTTGGCTAAAAGAAAAAAGGAGAATAATTTTCACAGTAAATGTTTTGTTGCAGTGGAAGAGTGAGATCCTATAGAGCCACGTGCAAGGTCACATGCTGAAATCTATGCATTTGTACCATGCATGGAAGTCACAGGAATACCATATTTTGTGCAATTTTTGAACAAATTGTTTGAGGGAAAAGTAAGGATGTACATTATACATGGGTAGTACTAATTCTGTACCTATATAAATGTTTTTAAATCTTTTATATAGGCTTTTCCATTAAAAGTGTAATTCTAGAAAACAATAATAATATCCATATACAAATTAATACCCTGGAATACAGAAATCAATTTTTTTGAACTTATGACAAACTTGCAACAAAAGCCCATGTAACACAAAGTGCAAAAGCAATCACAGCAGACTTGAGAACCCAACTTGCTGTGATTCCTGGTGCTCTAACGAGCCAACTGCAACCCCTTGATGTGTCAGTAAACAAGCCCTTTAAGGTCCTAATGAAAAAAGAGTGGATGTTGTGGATGCGGTCAGCTGGTAATGATTTGATATCTACAGGCAGAATCAAAAAAGGCATCCATTGGCTTGGCGCCTATAGCTCAGTGAGTAGGCACTGACCACATACGCTGAGGCTGGCAGGTTCAAGCCCAGGCTGGGCCTGCTAAGCAGTAATGACAACTGCAACCAAAAATTCACCAGGCGTTATGGTAGGCACCTGTAGTCCCAGCTACTCTGGAGGCTGAGGCAAGAGAATCAGTGAAGCCCAAGAGTTTGATGTTGCTATGAGCTGTGACATGGCAGCACTCTACAGTGAGACTCTGTCTCAAAAAAAAAAAAAAAAGCATCCATTGCCCAGGTTTGTGATTGGATCCTAAGATCATGGAACAGTGTCAAGAACAAAGTGGTTGTGAAATCATTTTTAAAATATGGCATAAGCAATGCTAGGGATGGAAGTGAGTGCAGCAAAACTGACTGGGATGAGAAAAGTTACTCTCCAGACACCAGTAATGTTGAAATTGAAGAAGACAGTACTTCTGATATTGACAGTAACAAAGAGCTCTTGGCCTTCTATGATGTGTCAATATTATAAATTTCTTACCAGTTTGTAAAATTTCTTGTACCTTGTATCTGTTCTTGTGTTTTGTAATTATTTGTACCATAATATGTTAAAAATAAATGCTGTAATTCCTTTATAATACAAAAAACAAGTATGTAAATATAAAGAAATAAACATTTGAATTAAAAAGTTAAAGCAAAATATTTTTTCCCCAAATGTTTGGGCCAAAAATGTGGGTGCTCATTATACATGGCAAAATACAGTATTTTCAAGCAACGAGAAGAGAAAAATGTGACTATATGCATTTTAGATCACTCTCGTCATTATTATCTGAGGAGTCATTTCTAAATTGCAAGGTATTTTAACACTATTACTCTTATATGCATGTGCATTATTTCTAAATTACCAGAGAGGAAACCAGAAACATGTCATGTAAGATGCTTTGTGCCTGGAAAATACAAAGTAATGGAGTAAAGAGGTCAGCTGTAGAATTACAAATGACCATGGACATTAGTGGTCAGACAGAAGAGATCCATGGAGTGAGGACAGGGCTCTTTCCTCGGTTCTTCTTCCTCTTCCTACATAATACAACCCACTCCCAGGAATCAAACTGCCATCTCACAAAATGATATATCTGCATTCCAAATTTGTCGCCTGAGTTCCTACCTATTTATACAGTTGCCTGTTTTATCTATCCACCAGGACAGTCCAAACATACCTCAATCTCAAAAGTTTCCAAAAGTCAACTCATCATATCCTCGAGCCTGGTCCTTCTTCATTACACATTCTCAATCTATCATTATCACTGTCTACTGAGTCCCCCATGTCAGAAACCTAGAAGTAATTTTAGGATGTTTCTCCATTCTCATTGCCCATATCTAGTAAGTCATGATGTCCTATGTCCTATGACTACAACCTTCTGAATAGCATTCAAGACTTTTCTCTCTATCCCCTTCTGCTATCTCAGTTCATGGCATCAACTACTAGGTCAGTTCCTAGCAGGTAGCATTGCCTCCTATCTTCTCCATACTAACTTCTCTTCTTCCACTACTCTATCCAATCTCCATATTGTCATCAGAGTCCTCTTTCTGTAAAAGTTCACTGAGGCTGGCAGGAGGCCAATTATCAAGTGACCACAGTTATACCTTGGCCCCTAGAACTAGGAGTTCAGAGCTCATAGTCACTTGGGATTCTGACTTGCTGATCAAGATGTTATAAATTCCCTGAAAGAAAAAAATACAGTATTCATAGAATATGCCTAAGAAGCCACCTGAACCTCTCAGAAAGGAAAACCTTTCCCTCTTTATAACATGTCCTATATTACCAAAGTAGAGCATTCTTAGTTACTTGTTAGCCCCAGAATTAACACCCAAATGATATTGTCAAAGCCAATACCCAAAACCAAGATCAAAAGGACAAAGTGAAAAATGATAAGTATAAAACTTGGGGTGATTGCTCTGGCTACCAGATTTCCTATCTAAAGCAAAAGGGAATTAGGATTCTCAGAGATAGAGGGGGTTCAGGTCCCTGCTAGGAAAAATATCTTTTCAGCAGACAGAATGATGGCCATGGGCAAGGGTGCCAAGAGGCAGCATTAGAAAGTTTTAACCATTGGCCAAACAGTGATGGGAGTAGCAGACTTTTGAGGGAAAGGTACACACAGGCAAAGCTGGATGAGCCTAATGGGTACTGTCAATATTATTTCTGTGTTCACACAGGAAATGATGCCAAAGGTAGCTTCCAATGCTAGACTTCTGAGACTGAGCACAAATATGTCTTCTCAGGGTACAAACACGTCTGTCTTCTGATCACTAAAATCCCCTGCACCCTCCCCTTGCCAAAGGACTCCAAAAAAGGGTGCAGAAGGAGACATAGATTGGGTTAAAAGATTCCACTGTCCAGAGGTCAGGCACAGTGGCTTATGCCTGTAATCTAGCACTTCGGGAGTCTGAAACGGGTGGATTGCTTGAGCTCACAGGTTTGAGACCTGCCTAAGCAAGAGCGAGACCCTGTCTCTAAAAATAGCAGGGCATTGTGGCAGGTCTGTAGTCCCAGCTACTCAGGAGTCTGAGGCAAGAGAATTGCTTGAGCCCAAGAGTTTAAGGTTACTGTGAGCTATGACACCATGGCATTCTACCAAGGGCGACAAAGTGAGACTCTGTTTGAAAAAAAAAAAAAATTCCACTGTCCAGTATTAACTGTGTACCGAATATGTGCAAAGAAACAAGGAAAACAAAGAGAAATGGACTCAGGAGACCTGAGTTAGGCCTTCTCTCTGCCAGGTTCTAGATCTAGTAATAATAATAGTAATAGTAGTAGTAGTAGTAACTTCTGCTCTTGAGTATTTACCATGTGAAGGTCACTTTGTGACGCATCTGATTCGAGACACTGCTGGCTTCAGTACCACCATAATAAGTTGTGGGAGGTGGGCAGAGAGTGGGTAGTAGTTTTAGCTAAGTCTAGATGCAGTCTATAGTGAGACTTGGAAGCCAGGATAAATAGTACAGATTTTACCCTGAGGACACGGGGAATTTCCTGGAGGATTTCAACAAGGCAGTGACTAGAGAGGGGGTGATTATGCTGTTCTCAACCAAACATCAGCTGAGTTACTACTGAATAAAAACCACCAAGCTCAGCACTGGGGTTTCAGAGGTGAATGGTAAATATAAGTCCTGAGCCTGTGGGGTATTTTTAACTGCATGGTACCCACTGCCCAAATTGAATAGGAAAGAGCACACCTCACATAGTGGGGTATGTTCTCCAGCTGGGAAAGTCACTGGTATATGTGTCCTGCAGCAAGGCAGTGGTGAAGTCAGGACACGTGACTACTGAAAGAATTAAATGGAAAAGTAGACACTTCTACAATAATAGTGATACCTGAATACCCTGGTATTAATACAGATACAGCAACAAGACAGAAGCTCAAGAAAGAATTACAGCACATGAATATACTATAAACCAAATAAAACTGACAGACATATACAGAACACTGCACTTAACAACAGCATGATACACCTTCTTCCCAAGTGCACATAGAATATTTTCCAGGTCCAGACCATATGTTACATTGCAAAAAATTTCAAAAAATATAAAAATCATACAAAGTATCTTCACTGACCCCAATGGAATGAAGCTAAAAAAAAAAATCGTAACAAAAGGAAAATGGAAATTCACAAATATGTGGAAATTAAATGACAAAATCAACCAATGGCACCAAGAATAAATCACAAGGGAAATTAGGAAATGCTGAGTAGAATAAAAATGAAAACACAACATACCAAACTTGCAGGATGTAGTGAAAGTAGTGCTAACAGGGAAATGCACAGTTGTAAAGGCCTACATTAAGTAAGAAGAAAAATCTCAAACCCATACCTTAGAATTTACACTTTAAGGAAATAAAAAGAGAAGGATAAACTAAGCCTGATAGAAAAAAGAATTAATTAATAAAAATCAGAGCAAAAATTAAAGCAGACATGCTGTATATTACAGATATATAGATACACATAGTTTATTTAAAAATTAACCTCTGGTTTTTTGATTTGTTTATATGATGAATTACATTTATAGATTTATGTATGTTGAACCATGCTTGAAAGCCTGGAATAAAACCCACTTGGTTGTGGTGTATAATTTTTCTGATGTGTTCCTGGATTCTGTCCATTAGGATCTTGTTGAATATTTTCACATCAATATTCATTAGTGATACTGATCTATAATTTTCTTTTCCTGTTGGGTCTTTTCCTGGTTTGAGAATCCAGGTGATCTTTGCTTCATAGAATGTGTTGGCTAGTATTCCTTCTCTTTCAATATTTTGAAAAAGGTTAAATAATATAGGTACTAGTTCCTCTTTAAAGGTTTGGTAGAATTCTGACATGAAGCCATCTGGTCCTGGGCTTTTCTTTTTGGGGATATTTTTTTATAGCTGATGCTATTTCAGAACTTGACATAGGCCTGTTCAACGTTTCCACTTCATTCTGGCTAAGTTTTGGGAGATTCCATGCTTACAAGTATTGGTCAATTTCTTTCAGATTTTCATATTTCTGGGAATAAAGTTTCTTGTATTCATTGAGGATTTTTTGAATTTCTAGGGGGTGTGTTGTTATTTCATCTTTACCATTTCTGATTGACGAGATTAGAGATTCTACTCTTTTTTTCTTGGTTAGGTTGGCCAAAGGTTTATCTATTTTATTAACCTTTTCAAAAAACCAAACCAACTTTTTGATTTATTGATCTGTTCTACAATCCTTTTGTTTTCTATCTCATTTAATTCTGCTCTAATTTTGGTTATTTCTTTTCTTCTGGGTTTGGGATTGGACTGTTCCTCCTTTTCCAGTTGCTTGAGATGTCCCATTAAGTTGTTAACTTCCTCTCTTTCTGTTCTCTTGAGGAAGGCTTGCAGCACTATAAATTTCCCTCTTAGGACTGCCTTTGCAGTGTCCCAAAGGTTCTGACAACTCATGTCTTCATTGTCATTGTGTTCTAAAAATTTGGTAATTTCCCTCTTGATCTCATCTCTGACCCATCTGTCATTCAGCATAAGGTTATTTGGCTTCCATGTTTTTGTATGAGACTGCATATTCCTGTTGTTACTGAGTTCAACTTTTATTCCATGATGTTCTGAGAAGATGCCCGGAATAATTTCTATTCTTTTAAATTTACTGAGGTTAGACTTATGGCCTAAGATGTGATCGATTTTGGAGTATGTTCCATGGACTGAAGAGTAAAATGTGTATTGAGATTAAATGTTCTGTAGATTTCAGTTAGGTCCAAAAGATGAATAGTTAAATTTAAATCTAAAATTTCCTTGCTAAGCTTCTTATTGGAGGATCGATCTGAGAATGCCAAAGGAGTGCTAAAATCTCCGACTATGATAGAGCTAGGAGAGATCAAGTTGCTCATGCCTGTTAGAGTATCTCTTATAAATTGAGGTGCATTCTGGTTGGGTGCATAGATATTGATAATTGAAATCTCATCATCTTGGGTGTTACACTTGACAAATATAAAATGGCCATCCTTATCTTTGCTTATTTTTCTGGTTTAAACCGTAACATATCTACAAATAAAATTGCAACACCAGCTTTTTTCTGGTTTCCATTTGCTTGGAATATAGACGACCATCCCTTCACCCTGAGACTATATTTATCTTTTAAAGTAATATGTGTTTCTTGGACACAACATATATCTTGTCTGAGTTTCTGTATCCAATAAGCCAATCTTTGCCTCTTTAAAGGGCAATTTCGGCCATTCACAGTGATTGAAATTATTGATAGACCTGGTGAGATATTGGTCTTTGAATTGCTCAAAAGTCCAATAGACATTTTTTAATCCTTTTGCCACTGTGGAAGTTGGAATTTGATCAAAAGTTCCTGGGTGAGTTTACTTTTGTAGTGGGGGACTGCAATGGTGATTATGGAGGATAGGTTTGAGAATTTCCTGCAGAGCTGGTGTAGTTATGGCAAATTTCTTCAACATGTGGATGTTTTTAAAGTATTTAATTTCTCCATCATGGATGAAACTCAGTTTAGCTGGATATAGGATCCTGGGTTGGAAGTTGTTTTGCTTTAGGAGATTAAAAGTTGCTGACCATCCACTTCTAGCGTGAAAGATTTCAGCATGAAGATCTGCAGTCATTCTAATACTCTTTCCTTTGTAGGTTATGGTTTTATTGCATCTAACTACTTTCAGAATTTTCTCTTTCATCTTAACTTTAGTGAAGTTAATTATGATATGCCTGGGGGATGTCTTGTTTGGGTTGAGTCATGCTGGGGTTCGGAAACTATCTGCTATTTGAATTTCAGAATCTCTTGGCATGTCTGGAAAATTCTCTTTCAAAATTTCATGAAGAAAAGCCTCTGTGTTTTGTGAGACAGCTTCGTCGCTTTTAAGGATTCCTACAAGGTGAATATCAGTTTTCTTCGAATTATCCCAGAGCTCTCTGAGAGAAAGATCTGTTTTTGCTTTCCATTTTTTTTCGTCTTTGTGCTCTTGGGCTTGTTCAAAAGCTTTGTGTTCAATGTCAGAGATCCTATCTTAAGCCTGTTCCACTCTGTTATGAAGAGATTCTACCATATTTTTCAAATCTTTGAGGGCTACGAACTCTTGCCTCAAAGTTTCAAAATCTTTGATCATTTTATCTTTGAAAATGTTGAATTCTTGGGTCATCTTTTGAATAATTTCTTGAGATAGTTTTTGAATAATTTCCTGAAGTTCTAGTTCTTTCCTTTCTTCCATTCTATTAATCTTATTTACTATCCACATTCTGAACTCGATTTCTGTCATCTCAGCCACCTCTTTATGGGTTGGATCTTCAGATGCCTCTGCCACATCCTTCTTATGGGGGTTGATCTACTCTGGTTATTCGTACTACTAGAGTTTTTCCACTGACTCCGCCCCATGCTGGATTTACTCTGCTTGGCTAGGTGAGCAGGCAAGAGGAGGTAGGGTTGGGGGCTCTGGGAGCAGTATTTTACTAGCCTTTTTGGGCAAAGGCTGGGACTAGTGTCTGTATCTTTTCCCCTATAGCTTTGCCAAGGATGCGTATAATGCTATGGTCTGAGAGCCTGGAGGCCTGCTTGTCTCTATCTTTTTTTCAGCTGGTATCTGTTCTATCTTAGAAAATCAATTACTCTGCTTTAAGATCTTGACTGTGGAGAAATAAGAGCGATTAATTCACCCCTCCCCTTACTGGCAATGGTTGCAAAAGGAAAACCACACCTTCCCTGAACCACACCCCCAGGGTATGGCTTTAGATAGTTCTCAGGTGATTGGCCCTGTTCAAATGATATAAGACAAGTGTCACAGTTAACACAATTCTCAGGTGGGGGAGTTCAAGAAGTTTCTGGCAACTGTACAGCAGGGATCTTCTGGCAGTGCAGGTATGACCTGCTCCGGTGGTCTGTGAGGTCAGAGGGACCTGCCCAGCAAATAAAGTATTCTAGGGAGGTTGATGCCTCCTACCCCACCTTGTACCTTTGTCACAACCAGTCACTGGAGACCCCAGAGGGCTGTGACCTAGTTGCCCAATAAGCGAATGTGGCAGGGCTCTATGTCTGCCAAAATCAAAGTAGAGCCAGTGCCAGCTCCACTCTGTTACTGCTCTTTGACCTCCACCAGCAAAGGGAACTGAGGCTTGACTGTCTTAGGCACTCAGTGACAACTGGAGAATGTCCCACTTGAAGACAATTTGGGCCTGAGAAAATCCCAAGAGCATCAGAGAATCTCCCTCAACCACCAGTTGATTTGCCCAAATCAAGAGATCCAAACCTATTGACCCAGTCAGTACCCACTCCCTGATTGGAAAGATCACAAGGTCTCTAGCAACTAAATAATAGGAGTCTACTGGTGGTATAAGTATGGC
Organism: Galagoides demidoff; assembly: GCA_963574575.1. Lineage (NCBI taxonomy): Eukaryota > Metazoa > Chordata > Mammalia > Primates > Galagidae > Galagoides > Galagoides demidoff. Next base: position 10,668 of record CAUYQV010141669.1, read on the forward strand.
TCACTCTGATGGTCTGAGGAGTCAGAAAGGCCTGTTCAGTAGACGATTTGGAGTAAGGAGGCTGATGTCTCTTTCCCCTCCTTATTCACTCTTCACCGCTGGACCCTGGTAACCTCAGTCTCAGTTAACCCCA
>CAUYQV010141672.1:0-42835 GCA_963574575.1 Galagoides demidoff
GGGTACTGTGTGCTGTTTTTATATACAGTTTGAAATATTTTCATCAAATTGGTTAACATAGCCTTCATGTCATTTTCTTAGTTATTGTGTTAAGACATTTATATTCTACATTTAGAAAGATTCACATGTACCCTTATAAGATGAACCATAGGCATGATCCCACCAATCAACCTCCCTCCACCCATCCTCCCCCATCCCCTCCCTCTCCCCTTTCCCCATATTCTTGTGCTATAATTGTTATAGTTTCATAGTAGAGCTGTGTACATTGGGTACTTTTTCTTCCATTCTTGAGATACTTTGCTAAGAAGAATATTTTCTAGCTCCATCCATGTAACCATGAATGAGGTAAAGTCTCCATCCTTCTTTAGGGCTGCATAGTATTCCATGGTGTACATATACCACAGTTTATTGATACATTGGTGGGTCAATGGACACTTGGGCTTCTTCCAAGACCTAGAAATTATGAATTGGGCTGCAATAAACATTCTGGTGCAAAAATCTTTGTTATAATGTGATTTTTGGTCTTCTGGATATATACCTAGTAGAGGAATTGTAGGATCAAATGGCAGGTCTATTTTTAGTTCTTTAAGTGTTCTCCAAACATCTTTCCAAAAGGAACATATTAGTTTGCATTCCCACCAGCACCTATGGTGCATCTTACAAGGGTACATGTGAAACTTTCTAAATGTGGAATATAAATGTCTTAACACAATAACTATGAAAATGCCATGAAGGCTATGTTAATCAGTTTGATGAAAATATTTCAAATTGTATATAAAACCAGCATATTGTACCCCACGACTGCATTAATGTACAAAGCTATGATTTAACTGAAAAAAAAAAAAAGAGAGATCACACAATACATTAAGGGACAGGGAAGTGCTTCAAGGAGAGCAGCTCCTACCAGGGACTGGAATGTGTGATTTTGGAGGACTTACTGGTGGACAGCAAAGCAGACCCACTGCATAATCGTCTTTATAGTTCTGTATAGTTCTGATTAAGAAGAATGTCTGAATTATATACAAGCTGCTTGACAGGACAAATGTAACGAATAAATTTTACTTTTCCATGGTGCCCTTTTCATCTTTGACAATTGAGATATTTTCACCTCCTCCTTAGAAATGTGATGTCATCTCATATTTTCTATTTGGAACCGATGATTCTCCGTTGAAATTATCTCTACACTTCTTTTTTAACTAAATGGGTGAGGAAATTAAGGGCATTCAATAATTTGTTTCTTAAACATTAGCTCCAGGTCTGGAATTTAATTCTATGTGGTGTCCAACCTGTGGGTTTGGTTTGTTTGTTTGTTTGTTTTTTAATTAACACTGCTATATGTTCCTCATTCTTTTTCAGCTATAAGTACTAGAGAAGTCAAGTTACACTATTTTAAAAAACAGGATACTTTACTAGTTAAAAGACTGAAACTTCAGAGGCAATGTGTTAGGTGTTACTAGTCACAAATGTCTAATTCCCCTACCATGTCTGAAATCTATAGTAACCACAAATCATGCTGGACCGGAGCTCCAAGGTATTTTCATAATTGGATTAGTGGCAATCGACCTTTCAAAATTACATTCTTCTATTAAGCTATGTGTCTTTTGTGCTGTAATTAGGCAGGATTAAGTACTGAACTAGGAGCATCCATCTTGTGTCCATATTTCCTCAGCTAAAAAGATCTCGGCATTGTTCTGTCCAAATATATTTCTTTACTATCTGCTTCAATATCAACTTCTTCAATAAATACTCATGAGATGCTTTCAGTCTATTTGTGATGATGTCTTACTGATTTTTGGTTATGATATGTTTTAAGTATTAAAAATCAAATCAGAAAAAAAAAAAAATCAAGTCAGAGCTTAGACCACATTGCAGAAGATTAGGGTGGGAGGTAGTCCTGTCTCATCTAACTCTTCTCTAAGATTGTATCAGGGATGATAATGAAAACAATGATAATGATGATGATGATGGTAGCTAAAATTTATTGAGTAGTATCTTAGAGCCACTGTTAAATTCCTTGCATGTATGAACACAGTGAATGCTCATGAGAACCTTGTGAGATATGTATGCACATTAGTATTTCACAAAAGAAGAAATTGAGAGCATGAGAGTGTAAGCTACTTGCAAAAGCCATGGAGTTATTAAGTGCGAGAGCCAGTGTTTGAATCTGTGCTTAACTGGTGTACTATACTTACCAATAAAAGGGCATGGACTTTAAAGAGGCTATAGTCTACTGGAATATTATTACACATGTAAAAAGCAGGATGAACAAAGTTCACTTACAAGAACTTTGAAACTGTTTCAAAGTAAGATGGGTCAAGAAGACTGAGGATAGATGTGGTAAGGAGGGAATACAGGGCAGACATGTTTACTGTCATCAAGCCCCGAGGTCTAGAATTAGAAACATTAGGGATGTATGTTCACCAAAAATATAAGAAAGGTATTTCTACCTGTCTGAACTGTCTAAAAATAGTTTCAAAAAAAGCTTCTGTAAAAGAGCACATTACCTATAGCTGGAAGTTTCTCTATGCTAAGTTAGTTGACATCTTTTGGCAAGAGTATTGTCAGTGGGATTCAAATATTAGACACTAGTTAAAACACACACATTTTAAGAGCTAAAACATTCCATGAATTCTCAAAAGATTATTCCTTCTGACTGCGGGGACTGGGAGGCAATGCAATGGCACGGGTAGATCAGGGACAGAAGGCAGAGACGTGAAGTAAGGAAGCAGAAAACAGAAATGGAAATGCGGTGGGGGAGTGGTGCTCAGGAGAAGAGCAAAAAATGATAAACCACTGTGTTATCTAGCGAGGGCCCACTGGTCAGAGCAGCTCAGGAAGGGAGAGTTAAGCCCGGCACAGCCTTTCTCTGACCTTTCCAATGTTCACACATTTAATGGTGGTTTGGGGTTGGCTTAGCTTGGCTGTTACTTTTTCCTTTGAGACAGCTTTTCCCTCTTTAGTTAGGAAAGCAGAGCTCTGCCTGTGTTGTGGAGAAAAAGCTATTAAAAGGAAATTGTGGTATATAAAATGGAGACACTTTTTTGATCATATTTCAAAGGATTTGAAGGGAAAGACAAGAAAATCAATAAATGCATGGATTCTTTTACACTTTAAAAAGACAATTCTTTCTTTTCTAAAGTCTGTTTCTGGGTGTTCCTGCTGTGAAATCAGCCCATAACACCAAGATTTAATGGAAATTTACTTGGTAAAAGGATAAAATAGTAAACAGAATTGTGAAGAGTTCAGTTGCTTCCCTCCCTTTCTACCTTTTGACAAGTGATAATACCTTCAGTAGGAACCCTGCACTCTCCAACTTGTTTATTTATTTAGTTAGTTAGCTGGAGGAAAGGTGGCATTCACTTTGAATTCTGAAATGCAGAATGAGTTTCTTTATCTTTATCATAATAACCAATAACATTTTACAAATTTAAATTTTCTATGACCCCAGGACTTCTTTCTCCTTGTTTATTTTGACTAAGAAAAATACAGAGAAAATGTTGTTACATGTAATATCTTAGGAAAGAGAATATCACAATAATAATAAAATTGCAAGCAATTTGGGAAGATAGGTCTCTATTTTAGGTTCTTAATTGCTTATCCCAAAAAGCAAAACATCTCGAAAATTAAAAAAATATATTTTTTGCTTTGAGGGGATTTTTTTCTAAATCAATCTTTCTCTCTTCAGTAAGTGTAAAAGCGAGGACTCTACCTTTTGCAGTTATTCCATACCACTGGAATTTTTGTCTTGATTCATTTGAGCCTTTTGATTTTGACTTTTGCCTGGATTATTAGATGCTATTAACTATCTCTGTCTCTCTGTCTGATTTATAGCCATTTTTAATTAAAAATTTTTAAAATAAACTTTGAGATATTGTGGACTTATAAGCACTTGTAAGAAGTAACAGTAATCTCATGAAACCTTTTGGTAGTTTGTCCCTATATTGGCATCTTGCACCCCTAGTATAATTACCAATATTGACTTTGATACAGTCAAGACATAAAACAGTGTTCTTACCAGAACAGTCCCTCAGGCCCTCATTTTGTAGCCACAAATCATTTTTTCTTCTAGTTTCCACCCATTCCTTAACCCCTGGCAACCAGTTCTCCATTTTTATAATTTTGTCATTTAAAAAATGTTAGATAAATGGAATTATATAATGCTTTAGACTGTTCATGTTGTCATAACAAATTATAGGTTAGGCTATTTAAACAAGAGAAATTTATCTTCTCACAGTTCTGGCGGGGTGTGTGGGGGGGAGTTCGAGATAAAGATGTTGACCAATGTAGTCACTGATGAAGGCTCTCTTCCTGACTTGTAAATGCCTGAGTTTTTGCTGAGTCCTCATATGGCTGAGAGAAAAAGTGAGCAAGCACTCTAGTGTCTCTGCTTATAAGGGCACTAATCCCATCAGGCTGGCCCTCCCCTCATTAGTTTATGTGATACTAATTACCAAAGGTCACTTCTCCAAATACCATCATATTGGGGGTTAGGACTTCAACGTATGACTTTTGACACATTCAGTCTAATGCATGTAATACATTATCTATAGGATTGACTTTTTTCACTTATAATTCTCTGATTTATCCAAGTTGTTGATGTGTGAGTTAACAGTTCATTACCTTTTATTACTGAGTAGTATTCTGTGAAATGATACACTATAGTTTATTTGGCCATCCATCATTAAAGGAGATCTGAGCTGATTCCAAATTTTGGTTATTATAAATAAGCTGCTATAATCATTTTTGTACAGTTTTTTTGTGTGTGTGTCTGTGTGTAAGTAACTCTTATTTTTTTCTGGGGTAAGTGCCCACTAGTACAATTGCTGAATCATGTGATGGTTGCATTTTTAGTTTCTAAGAAACTTTCAAACTGTTTTCCGGAGAGACTGCACCTTTTAATTTTCACATCAGTGATTCTTCCCATCCTAACAGGACTTTTTTGTTGAGTGTTTAAAGATATTCATATGTTCTCTATCCTCATCTCTTCTTGGATATGTGATTTACAAATATTTCCTCCCAGTCTGTAGCTTGTATCATCATATGCTTAACAGTAAAGCTGACAGAGCAAAAGTTGTTCATGTTAACGGTGTTTAACCAATTTTTTCTTTTGGATTGTGCTTTTGATGTCAAAAGCACAACTATTTGCCTCACTCTAGATAACAAATTTTTCTACTATTAAGATTTTTGATCCATTTCAAGATATATTTATATCAAATGAATCTTAAGTTTCATTTTCTTGACTATAGATATCCAAGTTTTCTAATACCATTTGTTGAAAAAGCTCCTTCACTGAATTGCATGATCTCTCTCCAGAAAATTTCAAATTAAGTAGAGAGCTTAGCTACCCATTCCAAAATGACCTTCTTGTTTGTTTTTAGTCAAATTCCTTTCACATGTCATCATATGTCTTTTTACCCAGGCAAAAACACAGTACACAAAACTGGTGACAATTCTCTTATTTTTCAAATCAATCATTATCTCAATTCTCACTTTTCTTATTAAGAGGGACATCAAAAGCTCTCCCTTTTAGAATTGTATATATATTTTTTTATTTTGATAAAGAAGTGGAATAACTTACATGGTTAAAAAAGGAAAATGTTGACCACTCTAAGCTACTTGGCACATGTTTAGCCTATTACTAAAATTTCATATTACCATCATAGAAAGTTAAGTTTGGACATTGGCCAACAGTTGAAGTCTGTACTTCACTGTAACAACTTTTTGCAGGTTTAAAGCTTTGCTTGGCTCAAGCTGAACCTGAGAGTCAAATATCAGGCCTACTTTGGGCATCTGCTACCTGTCATTCTTAGAAGTACATCCTCCCCAACGTAGTTGACTCATTCCTCTTCTCAGTTTACCCAAGGAGTTAATAAATTATATTTGAAATTCTGAAAATGCAAAAGTCTTCTAAATCCCTTTCTCAAATAATTGGAATACTTACTCACATACCATTCTTCCAAGGAGGTTTACTCTCACTGATACCCAGATGATTTATTCCTAACCTATGCAGTGTAGTTCATGGCCCTCCTCTCACCAAACACAGAATTTCTTCTTTGGTAAAATGTCAAATGAGATCTTTTTTACCTTTGAGAAGAGGAAAATAACAGACAACTTTCTAACATTTATTTGACCTTGAAATCAGTATTTATACTGTGCTTGAGATTAGCGTAGTATTAATATTTGGATAATGTTTTATTTTTCTAAACCTTAAAAAAGAGGGGGAAAAACTATGTCTGAAGTGAAGATACATGGAAACAGGAAAGTAAAATGATTGTCCCAAGGTCATACCAAACGTTTTGGCCCAGATTCATTTATAATTTATCTTTAAACTATCTCATAGACAGAGACCTGAGAAATGCCAGCTACATTCCAGGAATTGCTATTCCATTGAAAAGTTTTAAGAGCGTCATAAATGTGTCATCTGTTAGATTTCATGTTAAAAAACTTTTTTATTTACAAGATGGTGAAAGAAAAGAAATATGTACTTATATATCATAAATCCATAATTTTTGGTCCTTGAGGTCTGTCACCATTTACAAGGTCACTTGCTTGCCTTGTGAGTTATCTATGCTACCTTTTCTCAATCACTAAAAGAAATTTCTTAGTAGAACCCAATAATCTTAAAACAGAATAGGGTTACACATTGTCCTACGGATAGAAAAGTTATAAGGAAGAAAATGCTACGTTTTTAAGGCAGCTATCCGAAATGGCATTCTGTGGGGGAAAAAAAAACATCTTTTGCTTCTTATAATGGTAAGTTAATGTCATAACATCACCATCCTTGTGAGACGGTCCTTTTTAAAGTTACATCTTTTTTAAAAAAGCTCAAGAAAGAGTAAAGCAAAACTATTTTGGGGGTGAAAAAAATATTATTTTTCTAGTCTGGATTTCTGGCTGCGCTCTGTATAATTACTGGTTGGACTTAACCGCAATATACAAGAAATTCTTTAAAATAGTTTTTTATGTTAAATAGTGACAGCCGCTTTGATTTTGACAGACATCCAGTGAAGTGTTTCCGATGCAATATGACAGTGCCAGCCGTGACGTTAATTGCATCTTTTGTTGGAAAATGCCACATGTAACATTTCAAACAGAATTCAAACACCAGGATGACTATTCATTTATTTCACTTTGCAATAGAACTCTAAAATATTAGCCTTCATTTTGTCTTTCTCAGTTTTATAATTGACTATTTCAACTACATGCACTGATCACATTAGCCAGCACTATCGGTTAACGAGACAGTCTAATCAAATACGTCTGTTATCAACCATGTATTATACCCAATCTATTTAAGATGATGTTAGAGTTATAAATTGGTTTTTATTTTAAGTGTAAAGTTAATTTGAGAAACAAATAAGTCAATATCATTTCCCCTAGAAAGTCATAAAATCTGAAACATAACTTCAGGTTAGAGAACATTGATATGAATGTATAAATAGAATGTAAGTTAATCACTTTAACGGGAACTAAAGTTTCTTGGGTTCTCTGTTGCCTATATACATATATATATTTTTTGGCAAGAACATCTTTTTTAGCATATGTTGCAATAGTGCTATGGCTAAATTATTACATTGTATACATTCATATATTTATTTATTCACATATTAATTTAATAACTTTTACAAAATCTATTCAGTGCCAGACACAGTGGTGAGAAAAATAATAAGTAGCTACTGCCTTTGTGAGGGTTACATTATATTAAAATATTACTTTAAAATAATGTACAGTTAGTCTCATGATCAGATTCATGTCTTCTTGCACCTCCAATTAGCTTTACCATTGGGTATAAATAACCCTTTATCAGGAATCAGAATGCTCCATTTTGCCATGGAAGCGTTGCAATAATTTTAACCATAATTGTATTTGTCACAGCTTCAAGTTAGGCTGCTTGCTTACATACTGCTTCAGAGATTTTATTTTTAATCTATAGCCATATTTACAAGACCACAATTTCAACCTTAGGAAATTAAAATATCTCTGCTCGTTTTCTGATTTATTATTGTCAAGGTAATGCAGAGAAAATTAAAAATGAACATGAAAGGATCCGAGATAATGTAGTCTGACCACAGGAAGTGTTTTCACTGAAAAAAAAATCACTGTCTTCGGGCTGCGGTCACAACAGATAATCAGTTGCTATTTCATGATATCTATTTCCATATTGATAATGTAAATTCATTTTCCAGATTTGTATTCACACCGTTGTAGTTTTTAAGAATTTACACCAGAAGTTGGTGGCATCCAATGTCCTTGGGAGCATTAGCCAAAATATAAATGCCCAATATATATTATAAATGAGGCCACTAGAGACACTTAGAAATGATTAACAGTGTGTTGATTATCAGACGTTATTGAGATATTTAAGAGACTAAATATCCTCAATTGTAAGAATCTTGGGACTGTTATAGAGGTGACAGCACTGAATCAGATGATGCATTATTCACTTGATTACATAGCATGTGACCATCGGCTCTTCAGCACAAACTGGAGTATATTTTAGCCTTGACTTGTACTTAAATAGAAATGATCTTCAAGATTTCAGTACCATTTCTCTTTGTTCTATCTTTACACTTACCTTGAGTGAATTTTTCTATTCTTATGACTTTGTGTTAGTGGTTCTCAAATGTAGACCTCTCTCCTAAACACAGTTGTCAACAGTTTGCTCTACATCTTTATATTCTTTCTTCTGAATTAGAACATATTTGATATTTAACTAAATTCCCCCCCCCAAAAATCTGTTCAATATCTTATATTTCCAAAGTTGTTCTTCCTCTCAGCTAGTTTAAAATATTGATTGAGGCTTTCTTTCTCCCCTCATCTTGACCTCTGCGTCTAATTTATCAAAATGGACAATTTATTATCTTCTCCCAAATTGATGTTCTAGTTTTTATGCCCACTGCTATATCTTTTTTTTTTTGCTGGGAGTGGGTTTGAACCCACCACCTCCGGTATATGGGTCCAGCACCCTACTCTTTTGAGCCACAGGCACCGCCCCCACTGCTATGTTGCTTCCATCCCACACACATTTGCCTGGTCCAATAGCCTCCCAACGTACACTTTCTCAGAGTTCTCTTAGAAATTAAAGAATTAGTTTTACTCTCTCATTCCTAGTAAATCTTTACTATCACATCACTCCAAGATCCTAAGCCTAACATCAAAATCCTTTAGGGTCTAGGAGTGTCCATCTTTTTTTCTCCCTCTGCCTCACATGGAAGAATAGGAAATTTGTTTTGTCACTAGCAAAGAAAAGCTGATTAGAAAAAAAAAATGACTATATGTGCTTTCATGATATCTGACACCACAGAGAAGGAAAAAATGTCCTCCTAAAATTAGCTCATGCAGCCATGGGACCACACGTTGGACAACCCTGCTCTACGTACCTCGGTCTCCTCTTCATTTGTCTTCCCTCTTCCACTCATGCCTGCTGTGAAACTACTCTCCTTATAGACACCAGAGGGACATGTAAAAATGTAAATCAGAGCATGTTCCAACACTGCTTATGTTAACAGTGTTATAAGGTTCTCATTGCTCCTGCAGTATAATCCACCCCTGTTCCTCAGACTACAGGGCTGTACATAGTCTGGCCTATTTGCTTGAACTTCCAGGCTCTCTTTGTACCAGTTCATCCCTTTTTAACTATGGTAGACACAATGTCTGTGATAATCAAGAGTACATAGCTTAAAAAGTACTTTTTAAATACCAACTGAGATGGCAGAACCAGGCCAAATTACAAAAAGAGGAAAAAGAATTGTATGGACAGTAATGGTGTTAATTCACTTCCCTTTACCACTAACAAAGGAAATCAAATAAGTCTTTATTATTAGGAATTTTAGTCAATATACATCTTTACTTTATCATAAAAGTTATCATAAAAAACGTTTGAGTTGTGACTCATGACATAATTCATGAGTTTGCATACATGTATAGATACATGTAAACACAGTCAAACTGAAAACCTTATAATTACATAGTTTGTTCCTGTACTCAGGTGAGTTGAGTTGCGTTTCTAAAAAATCAGGACTTTTCTCAATTTTAGCAGACTTTAAAATTGTCAGTTTGATTTTGTCACAATCTTAGTTGAATTTAAGATAGTTATCATACTCAAGTTATTTTTAGAACTTTTTTCTTGGTAATAATTTTGATCTGGTTCACTGACAACACCAGGACACGAGACTCATAACACTGATAGGAATAGGTGTATTACGTGGGAGATAAGGAAAGTGAGTAAGGAAGGCTGAGTGGCTGCAGCCTTCTGGGGACCCTTAGAGAACATTTATGGCTGTCTTCTTATATATATTCTTAATGGTGCCTTAACCCAATTCTTTCATTTTCTCTTTCTTCCCAACTAGGAAGAATTTGTGAGGTTTTCTGATGAGTTAAACATGAAACAGTAGGTTCTGAAGTTGAATTAACTTGGTGGGACATAAGAAAATTTTCATGTAGGAAATAGATTGAACCTCTAGATGTATTTTTGTGTTTTGTCTCTGCTTGTTTGTTTGTTTTAGTAGCAGACAGATATTATAAGTAATCCATGTGTCTTAAATTAATTGGGTTAAGCTTATCATTTGTATGTGGATTAAAGACTGAGATTAAAGGCATTGCTAGTTATTCCTTTATGCATCTATATTAACGCAGGTCATACAGAGCACTATCTATTTGTCCACAGATTCATGAATTGTCAGGGCATAATATAATCTTAAAACCTTTAAAAATTAAAGGTTAACTGTATCACTAATCGATATTTACCAAATTTTATAAGCAGAGTTGTCAGATAATAGTTTGTATTACTTATAGAAGATATTGTAAAATTTTGGGCAACATTGAACTGTATATTTGTCAATGGGGAATAGCTTTTAATTTGAAATAATATTTTGATCTAAATTTATATTTTTAAAGAGTTTACTTCTGAAAGATACATAATTATTCCTTTAAATATTTTAGAATCAACTCCTCTAACTTTCAAAGTTCTCTACTTCATCTGATTATTAATTTTTATTAGTAGAATACTGAAAAATTTACACAGAGCTGTTTTTACACTCATGTGAGCCGTATTTCTGGATGGTTCAGGGACAGAGGATTAAATCTGCATGAAATCATCACGTTTCCCTAGATGTCACCATGAAATTGGTACTTTCCCCTGCAAATTTCCATGAAATTACAAAAATTATTGCATCTTTGTCTCCAGATATCTTGCTTGAAAATATAAATGAGACTGAGTCAACCTTTCTTGTAGTTCAGTTTCAGTTATAAATAATTATTCATGAATTTGTTAATTAAGCAATAGGAGAAAATGTATGTATTTTATATTTAAAAATTTAGAAAAAGGTGAGCTAGTTAAATGTCTAAATTCAATAATCAAAGACCCATAACTTCTGTCTATTTCCAGAGAATGGCAGATTGTGTCAGTGGCAAATTGTCTATTTTTGCCAGTTTCACAATTAATGGTAATTGTTGTGGTCAAATAATTCATGTAATCATATGCCTTATCATCAAGATTGGCTAAATTGATGAATTAATCTTAATGGAGAGTACTTTTTTTATTGTCTGTGGAAATAGCCTTTCTCTTTCCAGTATTAAGTAAAATAGATACTTTAATCATACATACACACACATAAAACCTCTTTTGAATCATATTTCTAACAATTTTTAAGTTGGAATAGTAAATGTTTAAATATATTTCCCTTCCTGTTTTGTGCTTATATATCCCCCTATTTTTAATGTCATATTTGGATATGTCACTTGCATTGTTCTTCCTTATAAGAATATGAGTTCCTGGTCCGTTGACACTAGACTTGACTAACAATTAGTCTGGGGCAATTGACTATGAGTGAAGGGGCTTTGTGCCCCTTCTAAGCATGTAAGAACCATTGTATGGTTCTGCCAGGTTGTCTTTTCCTTTTGCCATACAACTGCTGATTCTCTAGGTAGGGGCTACTCCTTTATTCCCTAATCCCTGACTCCTAAAATGGAAGAAAAGAAATTGGCTTTAAGCCAAACCACAACAGACATATAATGTAATGTTACCAAAAAATAACCCTTTATTCTTTAAAGGTAAATCCATTGAGAATGTGGATTTGCTTGTTACTTCAGAAAAACTTTACTTGTTACTGCCCTAAGTGCACCGACACAGTATGCAAGTCAAATTTTGAATTATTTCAAATGATTGATTGATTGATTGATTTTTCAGATGGAGTCTCACTTTGTCACCCCTGTAGAGTGCCCTGGCATCATAGCCCCCAGCAATTGCTCAAGCAATTCTCTTGCCTCAGCTTCCCCAGTAGCTGAAACTATAGGGCTCATCACAATGCATGGCTATTTTTAGAGGACAGGTCTCGCTGTTGCTCAGGCTGATCTCAAACTCATAAACTCAAGGAATCCACCTACCTCGGCCTCCCAAAGTGCTGGGATTACAGGCATAAGCCACTGTGCCTGGCCCTATTTCAATTTTTTAAAATCAGAAGAAGATCTCTCATTGATATTTATTTTTTTAGTTTTTGAATGAAAATAATAGATGGAAATGTTATGAAGATATTTACTCCACTTATTTCGGATGATTTGACAATCACTATTGATTGACAAGCAATATCAAAGCATAATCAAATTAACTTGACCACATATAAAACTGAATTAATGATAACACATGCTTTTAGTTTTTTATTTAAAAAAATTTCTAAAATCCCATCTTTGGATTCCTATTTGACCTTTTTGAAGGTGTATCCTCTTCTTATAAAGTGCTTTCTCATAGAGGAAGAGTAGACCTAACACGGAGTCATCTATCTTAAAAATACCTAATTTGAAATGATTGATTCATTTATTTCATAAATTATTCAACAAGCATTATATTTACTGAGTGCTAACTGTATGCTAGCAATTGCTCCACACACTTTTATCTCTACCAACTCAATTTTATCCTAAAGTGGATACTGTCATTAAGTCTGTATTACAACCGAGTACCATAAGGGAGGGCTTGGCAATGTGCTCATAGCACACAAGGGAATGAGGATTTGGGCCCAGTGAGTCTGGCCCCAGAGGACACTGCTCTTAAACAACAGGTAAGGTGTATTTCACACTGGTAAGCTACTATATGTGTCAGTGGTTATTTTATGTTCTGGAAATATAGCAATAAAAAAGATAGTAAAGAGCCCAATGTAATGTCACTACGATAAGTTAGAACATAATTATTGTGGTCTTAGTGATATGTACTCAAGGATAAAGGAGGGGAAGTGAAAGAAATGACTGAGAGGGAACAATCAATGTGGAAGGAGAACCAGGGAAGGATAAGACCTGGAAACCAATGAAAAAACATGGTTCAAAAAGAATGAAAAAAAAAAAAACCCAAAACAAAAAAAAGTTACTAATTCTCACATAAATTGGATTCGATTTTGAATAAAGTATATTACTTAAACATTAATTTTTACTTCAACTTGTTAACATGTTGTTTAGGATACAGGATACTGCATCCTCATTTAAAAGTGAATTATGTTTGTAATTTCCCCTTTATAATAATATGTTTTTTCAATTTTTAATATCAGGTGTGTCTAGATTAAACAGAATGATTTTGAAATATTTCTTCTTTTTCTATTGTCTTTAAGATTTGGCATGATCTGTTTTTTGAAATTATCTTTTATTTTTATTTATAAATATTAGTTGTCTATTTTTTGAAACTTTGGGAAAAAATAATAAGAAGTTAATTGATGACTCTATATTGAACCTTAAGTCAAAGCATTCTATAAGACTCATACTCTTATTTGACAATGTGAATGTTACTTTCTCTGCATTACTATTACTATTATTATTATTGCTTAATACTTCGTTGCAGGAATCATCTGATTTCTAAATGCACATAGAATGATGTTAATGAATTAAAAAGCACATTTGAAATAGGTGAGAAAAGAATTAATAAACTTAAAAATTGGGGCAGTGCCTGTGGCTTAGTGGGTAGGGCACTGGCCCCATAAACCAAGGGTGGCAGATTTGAACCTGGCCCCGGCCAAATTGCAACAAAAAATAGCTGGGCGTTGTGGTGGGCACCTACAGTACCAACTACTCGGGAGGCTGAGGCAAGAGAATCACCTCAGCCCAAGAGTTGGAGGTTGCTGTGAGCTGTGACACCACAGCACTCTAATGAGGGCAATAAACTGAGACTCTATCTCTAAAAAACAAACAGAAAAAGAAAAATAAATAAACTTAAAAATTCAGTAAAAAAGAATTATAAAATTATAACACCAAAAGATAAAGAAATGGAAAATATGAAGATGAGGTTAGGAGACGTTAAGATTAGAATGAGCATGTCTAGTACACGTTTAGTCAACAAAAAATAGAATGTAGTAAAGACAACAGAGAAAGTAAAATCTGAGGACAGATACCAAAAACAGATTCAAGAAACCCAGCAGATTGAAATATTCAGTATAGAAAAAATAAAAAGACATTCTTATCCAAACATATCACAGTGAGTCTGTAGAACACTAGAGATAAAAAGTTCTTAGAAGAAAAGTTCTTGGATAAAAATAAAGAAAGAAAAAAGAAATTGGTTTATAATTAAGCTGGCAACTGAATTCTCACAACAAAGCTAAAGACAGAGGAATCATTTTCTGTGCTGATAAAAAATAACCCTTAGCCTACAATAATGAACCAAGAAAAGCTATCTTTAAAAAATATTAGGGCTTAAAATCAAGACAATTTCAGACACATGGAAGTAAAGAGCATTTAATATTGGTTGAACTTATAGACAAAAATCTTCCTATGGAATATATTTCAAGGAGAAGGATTTTGATCTAATTCAGATTGATAAGCAGGAGCCAATGATACCCACAGTAACTGGTAAGTATGTGTGTTATAAATAAATTTTGCATAAAAAATAAAATGTATCATTCATAGAATGATAACAAGGAAGAAATAATTAAAATGCAGAAAAACATAATTTCATAATAACAAGGAGCTGGTGAGAATGTAATAATTTGTCTCCTTGTTCTGTTTGCAGGAGCATGTAGACAGTGATTAACATAATCTTTGTTAGATATTCTGTCAAAATCACTGAAAGACTATATATTGAGTGCTTTAATTCAAAATGAAGAAGAAAAATAAAATAAACAAATAATGAGTAAATTAAAATAAATAAATTCAAGGCAAGTGGAAGGGAAAGAAAGCAAAAAAAAAGAGAATAAAAATGATAGGAATAAATCTAACTGTATAAACAAGCACAAAAACTTCATTAATGATTCCAGATAGGATTTAAAAATTCATCATTTTCTATTTTAGAGAATTAGGGCAGACTTCTTCCAGTTTCTGTTCTGTTATATAAAAAGCCTGAAATTTGTGCCTCCATTCCAACAAGTAAAAGCTGAACAAATCTTTCCCTGTTTTCCCTTTTCCTCCTATTTTGCCCAGCATCTAGTTTCCTCTGTTCTACTTTTCACTTCTTTATTATACAGTTTCAAACAGCTAGAAGGAGAATATCGAATATTTCCAACACAAAGAGATAGCAAATGTTTGAGATGATGTATGCTATGATATCCTGATCACTTACATTGTGTGTATCACAAAATCAGTATGTACCTGATAAATATGTACAATTATTGTATCATTAAGAAAATAAAAAATGTAATTAAAAATGAAAATTAAAAAAGCAGAACATACTGAAAACAAAATAGGCAACTCTACAATTCTTCTCAGGTTTGTTAGGGAAGTGAAGCCACAGAGCAAACTGCTATCCTGCAAACTGGAGAGACAGGCAAATACAAAACCTTCACATCATACCTGAATCCCCAAGCAGAAACCTCTAGGGAGGTTTATCCATGATGGGATGAGAAAACCTTAATGGTAACTGACAAATTGCTGACGACTCCCAGTGGACAAGTGTAAGAGTTCACAAACTCCAGGGGAACCAAGTCATGGGTGCTCCTCTACATCCTCGACACTTTCATGAGTTTCACCTATAGGCGTTCTACAAAGTTCTCACTGTACATTTGAGAAAAATCCCTTCAGAATTCTTGCAAGGAAATTAAAAAAGAAATCATTTGGGAACATGCCAGAGCATTCTATTCTTCTTAATAAGACTTGGCCTCATGAGAAAATAGTTTACTAGAACCTTAACAAATAGGATTTTTACCAAATTCTAACCAAAAACATAGAGAAATACCCAACTTTAGCCAGCTTTAGCCTTCCATGGGGACAAGGGAAATAACTGGGCTCCAGCCCACAACAGACTTCCAAGTAGGGAAAGGAAAATATTCAACTCTCGTCCACTCTTGCCACCTTGTTCTCCCTAAATGAGGGGAAAGGGAAACCCAGGAGCATGGATCAAGTTCACAGAGCAGAGGCATATGCTTCCTGTAAGACAGAAACCAGACCACAGATCTGTAGAACAATTTCTCTCCTTTAACATTTTATCACCCATTACTAAATGCCTATTTGCCAGAGTTTCTTTTTCACCAGAACATCATGTCTAGTTATCAAGAAAACATATTGAAGAACACCAAAAGGCAAGCCTGCACACATGCATACGTGCACACACACACATGATTAAAGAGACACAACAAGGGCTAGAACCAGTCTCAAATATGGCAGGAATGTTGGAATTACTAGACCAGAAAAATAATAAAAAAAATAATTAATATGCAAAGAGGTCTAACGTCTAAAGTAGACAGCATGCAAAAATAGATGAGCAACACAAGCAGAGATATAAAAATTCTAAGAAAAAATCAAAAGGGAGCAATATAGAAAGAAAGTTAACACAGAAAAGAGGATTGCCTTTGATGGGTTCCTTCGCAGACTGGACACAGTGAAAGAAAGAATCTCTGAGGGTATAGCAATAGAACCTTCTAAAACTAAAAATCAAAGAGAAAGAAGTCTGAAAAAATATAGCCAAACTGTGGAACAAATATAAAAAATGTAGTATATACATTTGTAATGAGAATAACAGAAGGTGAACAAAAATAGAAATGAACAAGAGAAAAAGTTTGGGTTTTTAAGAAAAATACCAAAAAAGGACTAAGAATTATCCCAAATTAATATCAGGCACAAAACCATAAATTCAGAAACATCAGAGAACATCTATAATAAATGCCATTAAAAAGAAAATAAATAACCCAAACCACTCTACACATTATATTCAAATTTGAGAAAATCAAGGATAAGGAAAAAATATTGAAAAGAAAACTTGAGCAGGTAGGGAAAAACATCTTACCTATAGAGGAGCAAAGATACCAGTCACATACGTTGTCCCCTCAGAAACCAGGCAGGGAAGAAGAGAGTAGAGTGAAATGGTGACCTAGAATTCTGGCAGAGGCAGCCTCATGGCCTGGAAAAATTATTCTTCAAAACGCAAGAGAAATAAATACTTCCTCAGACAGATGAACAGTGAGGAAATATGTTGTCAGTAGACCAGCCTTACAAAGTATGTTTAAAAGTTATTTAGAGAAAAGAAAATGGATATAGATTTGGAACTTGGATTTACATAAAGAAGGGAAGAACATCAGAAATGAAATAAATGACAATAAAATGAAAAATTTTATTTTACTTATTTTAATTGCTCTATCAGGTAACAGTTTGTTCAATATAATAATGGCAACAATGTATTTAAGTGTACCTATTTTACTTTTACATAAGTATTAAAATGATATATCTGATTATATTTATGTGCATATATAGAAGTGAAATAAATGAAGGAAGTAATATAAGAAACAGGAGGAAGGAATTAGTAATATTTTGTTTTATAAAGCAATATAGTGTTAGATAAATAAGGTCTTAATTTACTTGTATATGCATATTGCAAATTCAAGGATAACCAATAAAATAAGAACAAAAAGATACATAACTGAAATGATAAGGAAAGAGAGAAACTAGATACTACAGTACTCATTTAAAACCACAAAAGGAGCCAAAAAATAAGTAGAAGACAAAGATAAGAAGAAAATATAATGGTGCCATAGAGAAAACAACAAATACAGTAGATACTTAACAAATTCTATCAATAATCACTTTGAATACCAAGGGCCTAAATGAACCAACTAAAAGATAAAAAATGACTCCAATAACAGTTTCTGTAAGAAACCCACTTTAAATATAAAGACATGTACATTTAAAGTTATAAAATAGAGGAAGATACACCATGCTTCTACTAATAAAAAGAATATAATAGTAGCAATAGTCATTTCCTACCTTGTAAACTTCAAATAGTTAGCAGGGATAAACAGGGGCATTATATAATGATAAAGGAATCAATTCTCCATGAGGAAATAACCATCCTGAAAGTGTACATGCCTAATAGCAGAGGACCAAAGTATGGGGCAAACACTTGACAACATAGCAAGGAGAGAAAGATTAATCCACTATTATAGTTTGAAATTTTAACAGTCCTCTATGTGGAATGGACAGATCCAGCAGACAGAAAATCAGTATGGACACAGTTGATCTTAAAAGCACCTTCACTCAACTGGATAAGTTTGACATCTATCAGCCACTTTATTCAATAAGAGCACAATATATGTCTCCTGAAGCTACATGAAACATTTACCCAGATAGACCACATTCTCAGCCATAAAACATACTTTAACAGAATAAAAATTATTCAGTGTTTACTCTTAGATCACAATAGAATTATATAAAAAAGCAATAACGGAAAAATACCTGCCTACCACAAAATATCAAAATAATAGCAGGTTAAATAACAAACTTCTAAATATCACATTGGTCAAGTATTTTGAAATGAATGAAAATGAAAATATAATTTATCAAAATATGTGGGTGTAGCAAAAGCAGTGCTAAGAGAGAAATTTACAACATTGAAAGTATGTACGGTAGAACCTCTTTAAGTGGACCACCCAAGGAACTATACCAAACTTGTCAATGTACAGAGGTGGTCAACATAAGGATCTAGACATGAACATGTGGTGTATGTCCAGTCTATGAAAATAAGGTCAACTTCAGGAGATGCTCAATGTAGGAGGTTCTACTGTATTAGAAAAGGAGAAAAATCTAAAATCAATAACCTTCCACCTTAACAACAACTAAACCAAAGAACAGTAGAAAAGAAGTAATAAAAAGTCGAGCTGAAATCAATAAAATTGAATACAGGAAATCAATAGAGAAAAACAAAACCAAAAGCTGGTTCTTTATAAAGATCAGTGAGATTAATAAACCTTTAACTAGGCTAAGAGAGCAGAAACAAGGTACTAATATCAGAACAAAGTAGGGAACATCTTCGCAGATACTCCAAACATTACATAGCTACTAAAGGAATATTAGAAACAACTCTCTGTCTACAAGTTTGATAACCTAAATAAAATGCACTAAGGGTAAAAATTTGCTGAAACTCACACAAGAAGCAAACAGGTTGAATAGGCTTGTGTCTGTTAAAAACATCCAATTAATAGTTACTGACCTTCCAAAACATGTAGCACCAGTACCATATGAACTCATTAGTGAATTCCTCCAAAGATTTAATAAAGACATTATACCCATTCCCTACATCCTTTCCCAGAAAGTAGAAGCAGACAGAATACTTTCTAGCTCATTCTAAATCTAGCTCATTCTGAATCCAGCTCTGTCCTAACAAAAACTTGATATAGAAATCACAAAAACAGAAGAAAACTACAGACCAATCTCTCTCCTAAACACCAATAAAAAAATCCAACAATATATAAAAAGAATTATACACCATAACCAAGCAGTGTGTATTATAGGTATATGAATTGAGTCAACTTTTGAAAATCAATTCACAATACAGCCCAACAAGAGAAAGTTTACATGATTATACTATGTATGATAGAGATGCAAAAACAAACAAACAAAAAATACAAACCACTTACACAAATCCAAGAACTATGCATGATAAAAAAAATCTCTCAGTAAACTAGAAGGGAAGGAAAATTTCCTTAGCTTGATAAAGCACATCTACAAAAACCCTATAGCTAACAGCATAGTTAACAATAAAGAGCTGAATGCTTACCCACTAAGATCAGGAACAAAGCAAAGATGACCCCTTTCAGCATTCCTTTTCACCACTATACTGGAAGTACTCCCATTAAGACAAGGAAATGAAATTGAATGTATATATACTGAGAAGGAAGAAATAAAATGGTCTTATTTGATAGTTGACATGATTTTCTACGTAGAAAACCTAAAACTGGCAAAATAAAAATGAAACAAAACTCCTGAGGCTATAAGCAATTATAAACAAGTTCCAGGATATAGGAGTAAGATACAAGAATCAATTGTTTTCCTATATTCCAGAAATAAACAATTGAAATTTGAAATTAAAACACATTAACATTTACACTAGCAGCCAAAAAAACCTAACATTTTTAGGTAAAAATTTGCCAAAGTATGTGCAAGATTTATATGAAGAAAAATATAAAACTGCAATGGGAAAAATCAAAGAACTAAATAAATATATGGTTATTTCATGTTTGTCAAAAGGAAAATTCAATATTGTTTCAATTTTCTTTCCCAAGTTTATCTATACATGCAGTGAAATTCCAATTAAAATCCAAAAAATTTATTTTGCAAATATAGACAAAATGATTTTAAAGTATTACGAAGAGGTAAAAGACACAGTATAGCCAACACAATATTTAAGAATAAATTGGAGAATTCTTATGTGATTTCAAGACTTACCAAAAAGTTACTGTAGTCAAGACAGTCTGGTATTGGTGAAAGAACAGAAAAATTGACTAATAAAATAGAATAAAAAACCTAAATATAGAACCATATAAATATAGTTATTTATATGCCTATTAACTAATTGATAGTTAATTGACTATCAACTAATCTTTGACATAGAGTAAAAAGTGACACAATAGGAAAAAAAAGTCTTTTCAGCAAGTTGTGCTAAAAGAACTAGATCTCCAAAACCTACCAACCAACCAAACAAACAAAACAAAAATAATCTAGGCACAGAACTTATATGCTTTACCAAAATTACCTCAAATTTTATCACATATCTAGTAAAATGAAGAACTATTAAGATACTTTAAGATAATGTAGGAGAAACCCTAAATGACTTTGGTTATGGCAGTAACATCTAAGATCCATCATTAAAGTCGCAATCCATGAAAAAACATTGATAAGTTGTATTTTACTAAAAAACTTCTCTGTGAAATAAAATGTAAAATCAATAAGAAGACCTACCATAGGCTAGAAACATGTATTTGGAAAAGACATGTTTGATAAAGAACTGTTATCTAAAATACACAAAAACTCTTATAATTCAACAATAAGGAAGTAAACAACCAGTATAAAAAGTGAACAGACATGAACAGACTTCTTGCCAAAAAAATATACAGATAGAAATAAGCAGATGAATGATGTTCAACTTTGTATTTCAGCAGAGAAGTAAAAATTAAAAGAACTATTAGATGCATTTAGAATAGGAAATGAGGTCTCAAAAATAATTTGAGACCAGATGCAGGAGCTTGAAGACTGGGTGCAGGTGTTAAAGTAAACAATCTCAAATAAAAGGGGTTGATAACCATAGTCTAGAATGGGCTTTAACCAACTTTTCACCCATTTCTGTCACCTTATATGAACTTCCTCTAATTATATCATTTACATTGCGGTTCTGAAATTTTTCCACCCTTGAGTTTGCCATGACATTTCAAAACAATCATATTCAGTATGAAAATGGGAAGAAATCCAATTCTAGGAATTACTATCCAAATTCTTAGTAAAAGCCCACCCCTTGAACTTGAATATTCCTTGCCTCAGTTTTGTAGTTAAACTACAAAAAAATCTAAAACTAGTACAACTACAAAAAATCTAACCCCACTTCCTCCATGCGTAGCTGATCTCTTTTGAGCCTGTCCATTCTCTTTCCTGAGAGTGTAATTTTACGTTCAATAAAAAACCGTCACTTGCTTGGCTTATGTGGTGTATCCTGAAATCCTTTTTGCAATGATCACCAAGAACTTGGAAAAATCTCCAGTCGGAGGCTGTAAACAATAGCACTGCCTACCTGTTAAAAAAAACTAAAATCTGAAACACTAACAACACCAAATCCTGATGACGACGTGAAGCAACAGAAACTCTAATTCATTGTTGATAGGAATGAAATGGTAAAACTACATGGAAAACAGATGGCCATTCCTTATATCAAAAGAACTAAGCAGGTTCTTACCATATGATATGGCAATTGTGTTTCTTGATATTTTCCTCTCTGCTCTGTTGTAAATATAAAGTTGCTCTAAAACAATAAGTTTCTACATACATAAAAATTTTTTGGTATTTTGATTGAAATTGCATTGAAACTATAGATTAAATTGTATAAATCTGACATATTAACTATATCAGTTGTTCCAGCTTATAAACACCAAGTATCTTTGATGATCTTCATTGATAGTTCCCATCAGAGTTTTCGTGCTCTACACATAGATTCTGTACATATTTTGCCGAATTTATAATGAGGTATTTTATTTTGGGAGTCCTAATCTGCTTTTTTTTCTGATTGTATTTTGCTTTTATAGAAGAAAACAGTGTAGTTTGATGCTAACTTTGTATTCTACCACTTTCCAGGACTTCATTAATAATTATTCATATGTTTGGGGGCTTGTCTATGTAAACAACCATGTCTTTGTGAATAACAACAATTTTGGCTCCTCTTTTCTACACTAATAATACTTTTTCTCTCTCTCTCTTTCTTATTGCACTAGCTATGACTTTTAGTACCATGTGAATAACTGTCTTGTTTCCTGCTCTTACAGCAAAAGCATAAATTACTTACTGTTTGGTATCATCTTAGTTGTATATACTTTGTAGATGTTCTTTTTCAAGATATGCATCCCCAAGAAGTCGCCGTAATCAATACCTTTTTGTAAAATTAATAATGCTTATTTTTAAAAATTATGAGTTAAAAACACAAAATGTTACAGCAAATTTACATTTACACAAAATGTTTCATTTGTTATAGCAAATTTCCTGTTTCAATGAGTATCCTACTTGTATCAGTTATCTCTTCCTACACAGAAACTTACCCTAACACTTAACAAGCTTAATATAATAATAGACATTTATTATCTCACGAATTCTGTGGAGTAGAAATCTGGGCATGGTTGAACCATGTTCTTTGCTTCATAGTCTCTCATATATGTAATCAATGTGCCACCCAGATCTTCAGTCTTACCTGAGGCTTGACTGGGGAAGAATTCACTTCTAAGTCCATGTGTTTGCTATTGAGATTCAGTTTCTAATAGGCTGTTGAACTGAAGACCTTATTTCCTTGCTGGTGGCTGGTCAGAGTTCACCCTTGTCTCACCTCTTCACTTCATCAGGGTTGAAAGTGAGAGAATGAACAAGAGAGAGATACACACTTATAACAAGACCAAAGTCTTTTGTAATTATGAAAGTAACATCTCATCAATTTTCTATATTCTACTAGTTAGAAATGAGTCAAGAAATCCATCCTACACTCAAAATAAGGAGATGCCAAAAAAGCATGAGTACTATGAAGTAGGTCTTGGAAAGCTGCCTACCACAGTCTCCAGAAAGGCATCTCACATGCTATTTCTATGGTATCACATACACTTTGTCTTGAGGTCTATACAAGCATTTTTTTTTTCCTGTTCTTAAAATGTGCTTCTATAGCTGTCTCCACACACTCTTGTCATTATGTTTCCTCATTTTCAAAATACAGATGATGAGCTGGAGCATCAATCTTCTGCCCTGGATTGGGATTCACACCATTAGCTCCTTTGGTTCTCAGGACTTTGGTCTTGGACTAAAATTATACCACTGGCTTTCCTGGGTCTCCAGTTTGTAGATGGCAGATTCTGGTGTTTCTTGGTCTCTATGATAATATGTAAACCATCTTGGTCTCTATGATAATATGTAAACCAAAAACAAAATTCTAAGATCCTACCAATTGAATGTACCCCTGCTTGGTCAAGTGGGTCCCCCCAAAACTTTAAAACTAAGTTCTTGGCAATGATGGGAAAGGGAGCTCATACATGCCTCCTTATACTTTGTCCCTCTGCAGTTTAGACACACGAGCACTAATGTTAAAATAGAGATCATAAGAGTGAAAAAAGAGACCCTTTATGGCAATAAGATACTAAGTGACGAACAGAACCTAAGGCTATGAAAGGCAAAGGTTAACCAAGGTTTTTTTCTTTCTTCCTTTTTTTTCTTTTGCAGTTTTTGGTCAGGGCTGGGTTTGAACCCATCCCCTCCAGTATATCGGGCCAGCACCCTACTCCTTTGAGCCATAGGCACTGCCCAAAGCTTTATTTCTTTAACCAATTACAGATAAAAGAATCTCTGAACCCACCTTTAACCTGTAAGCCATTGCTTCAAGATGCATCACTTTTGTGGACTAAACAATATATACCTTCCATGTATTAATTTATGATTTTACCCACAATTCCTATTTCCATAAGTATATAAAAACCAAACTGTAACCTAACTGTCTTGGATGCGGTTTCCCAAGAACTCTTGATATCATGAAGTTCTAGGCTCTGGTCACTTGTATTTGTCTCAGAACAAGACCTCTTTAAATAATTTACACAGTTTTTTTTTTTTTCCATTAGCGTACATGAGCCAATTATTTATTTTATATACACTATATATTTGATTCTGTATCTCTGAAGAACCCTGACTAATTCAATTATCAATCATCAGAGACATCTCTCTGGTAATGCTATACTTAATTTTTATTGAAAATTTTATTACCAAATAAAAGGGTATTAGAGATAATTAAAAATAATAATTTGATAATCATAGAATGTTAAACCTTGAAGAAACCAAAAATAATATCTAGTTTCTTTTCACGGGCACTGACTAGATGAAATTACTTTCCTGGTGCTGTGTAATTATCCAGCCAAGAAACGTAGTCTCTAAATCCTGAGATTGTCTGTCAATATTTCTGCTTCTCTAATGCTAGATGATACTCCATTTATGATTAATAAAATCATCAAAGTTTTGTTTGAATTCATAGTAATGGCTTTGTGTTTCCCTGAATGCCAGCCATACCTTAGTAAATACTCATGGGTATTTTAACTTGCAGTTACATGTTAGTCTCTATGGAGGCAAATGAATAAACAAAGGCCTTTCACTATATATGACCCGGAATAACTTTCTAGGGTAAAAAGAATTTCAAAAGGGAGAAAGGGACTATTGTCTAGGTCTCCTCCCTTCTTACTTCTTCTCTCCTCCTCTCCCCTATTCCATTCCCTGCCTTTTTTCCCATTTCCTTTTCTCTCTGTGTGTGTATATACAGAATTAGCCATAAAAATGCAAAATAAGTTGGCAATTCATATGATTAAGTAATGCATTTTTAAAAAACCAATTTTAATTCAGTGTCTTTTGACCATATTCACTCCATATTGGTTAATTAAAAAGTAGTCCTGATGTCTTTAAGCTGCACATAATTTTGGAGACTTCATGTGTGCATATACACATATGAATTTATGAACACATATATACAGTGTATTTAAAAGAACATTTAGAAAATAACTGAAGAAAATAAACTAAGCCTTTTATCTAATAACCCATTAATAACTGATTCAGAAAAAGTGCTATTGAACAGGAGAGAGCACATAGCCTCCAGAGCTTGGAAGTCTAAGTCACATATTTAGATGGGGAACAAAGATATTAAAATCTGCACCTACAAATAAAAGGACAAATATTAGCTATTCTCCTAGATTTGTGATAGGAGCATTGTTGGCTGTATAACTGTAGTGTATTTATCAAAGGAATGGGAAGTTTAGCACAGGTGTTCTCTTTCACTTGACTACCGATTCATAATTTGATCCTATTCATGTCATCCAAACCTAGTTGCACAAAAGGAGAAAAGCTTTCCTTTCTTTCCTTGAATTGTTATAGTGGCCAAGTGCTATGATGTTAATGGAGAGTTCAAAACTGAACATTGACTGATTCAAGTTAGATTAATTTTTTAACTATCATTTTGTGCTGAATTTTCATTTCACTAAAATGGGGAGGGATGCTAGGTACATCAATGGTAATCAAAATGGGTAAAGGACACTTAAATAGCTATGCCATAGAGCATGAATGCCATGAAGTACAGCCATGATCTATTGTGTTGGCCATGGCTGTGACTTCGCTTAATCTAGAAGTGGAACTATTTGATGGAATTATGATGAAAAAATCTCAGTCCTCCTGGGAGATTTAGGTATGGTAATGAGCCAAACTTTGTAGTCCATTGGTGCTGGCTGTCTGAGTTCTCCTGATGGGCTTGCTCTTCTATGCCTGGAGGCATTAGCATCTGACAGCATCCCCATTAAGCCTAACTTTGCAAAGAAAGAGTGATGATATGGAAGCTAGTCACAATTCGTGTGGGTATAAAGAGTGGGACAGTAACCATTTTAGGGAATGGAAGTGACACACTTCCAGCTTCTGCTCTTGAAAAACAGTCAAATGAGAAGGCACAGACATCTCCACTGGAAAATAAGAATTTTCTTTTTTGAAAAAAAAAATGTGCTGTTATTAAACTCAGCATGAGAGACAATCTGAACCAGGATCTTCATCAATCAGATTAACTACTTTCCAAGACGAAAACAGACGAGGCACAGTGTGAGGCTGAACAGATATTTATCAAAAGCCATATTAATAACCACTTTCAGCTTTTTCCTGACAGTTTCATCTGAGGTTCCATGTTTAACATTTGAGTATCATATGTTTTTGTCAGGATGAGGCTGCTAAGAGCATCAATTAATTAATTCCTTTGAAGTAAGGTTCAGAAAGGTAATAAAGTAACTGTCCCTAAGGCCAAACCAGTAATGGTAAGCAACATTCTGGAGCTAGACAATTTGTTACTTCAGAGAGAAATTAAAAGCAAAATGTCTTCTTGAGCCCACCTGAGAATAAATTCAGCTATATTTTGCAAAGTAGCAATACAATATATATGCATTTATATATGTATAGCTACAAATACATATTCTGTGTGCATAATTGCCTACCCAGCTATGAATTTCTCATTTACATGCTAGTATATAGTTTAGCACAAAAAAAGAATGGACTCTTTAATTTGCCTTATCTAAATGGGCTGTAAATAGGGCAAAATTAAACTTGGAAAAATAATGAGGAGAGTTTTATATTATTAAGATTATCAACCATGCTTTAATGTTTGAGAAAATTAATTTGATGGGTTTAAAAAATTCTCAGCTCATAAAAATTAACTCTTAAAGTAATGTAACTCAGAGTGTAAAATAAATTTGTATCTTGTCATAGCCAGACTTAGGCCACATATATTCAGGAACATATTCTTCTATCTCTACTTTATGCAGGGCACGATATAGACACGGCTAATGTAGTTCTTATTTCAATGATGTTACATCAGCAATTGGCAATCAACTAAATCATAGTAACCTTGGAGATACTTTTTGTGGATGTAAGGTGTTAAGCCAAAGTGGGAAATAAAAATATGACAGGTGCATGCTGATTTGGGCTCATTTCACATGGGATATTTCTTCAGTCTAGAGACATATTCCATATGAATAATTTAGAAGGAGCTTTCTCTGTTACTGGAAGTTTTGTATCACCCCTAATTATGGTGATTCAGACTTATGACAAACTCTGTTTCATAAATTTCTTGGTGGGATGGTCCATTTTGTAAAACACTGTGAATAACAAACATAGGGACCAACAGGAAGCAGCCCGGAGTGAGACCAACCTTGGAGATAGAAAGCCTGCCCTACCGACTACAACACATGGCACTTTCACGCTCTGATGTCCTGTGAGTGACGACTTTAATAACTGTTTTCCTATAAAATAATTGCAATAAGATTAATCAATCACAAGGTTCAGGTCACAATCTTCTTGCTATTGTGATGTGGGTCCACATACGTTTTTCCCCTGTCCTTTTCCTCCATTCCCCATTCCTTCTCTAAGGCAATCTATTTTTTCTTCTAATTGAATAGGAAAAAAAAAAAAAAGAAGAAGAGGATAATGATAGTTAATCAATTTACATGAATACTTCCAGTATAAGAGTATCAGAAGTTTGGTGGGTTCATTACCCATTTTTCTTTGTTTTGTTTTGTTTTATTTCAGAATCCTTGGGATTTCAGAAGTTCTTCAATTGCTGATTACTTTATGGAAGCCTCCCACTATGATCTCAATGCCTGTCCCCTAACCCCAGCAAATTCATATGCATAGTGATTGATATTAAGAAGTAGAATCTTCAAGAAGTATTAAGATCAGCAGGGCTTCATCCTTATGAATGAATCTGCACCTTTATGAAATAACCTTGGGGAAGACCTTCTGATGCTTCCACAATGTAGCGAGGATACATAGACTTTCCCATCTGTGAGATGTGGTGCCTCATTAGATTAAGGTGACCAGATGTCCTGCTTTTGGCTGGACAGCCCTGATTTTTAACAATTTGTCCTGCGTCCAGCAGCGTCTTAAAAAAGTCCCAATTTTTGGAAAGAATGCATGACAAACTAGGGAACAGTGGGAAAATGGGAAGGGAATATACAGTTTTGGCTGCTGAAAAGGTTAATGTAACTCCATTTTGGAATGAAGAGGTTAATGTAACTTCATTTGGAAATGAAAAGGCTAATGTAAACTCCCTACTCCCCTCCTGTGCAAGGTATCAGAAGGAGACTGGCTCCCTCCCTTGCTTCTAGTCAAGGACAATTAGCTCAGAAGGAGCCAAACTGTCTGGAACAAACAAGTAGTCCCCCTTCTCTAAGGTAAGGTGACCAGACGTCCCACTTTTGGTGGGACAGTCCCAATTTTTAACAATTTGTCCTGTGTCCTGCAGTGTTTTAAAAAAGTGCCGATTTTTGGAAAGAATGCACCACAAACTAGGGAACACAGGAGAACGGGAAGGGAATATACAGTTTTCGGCTGCCATGTTGCTATTTTGCAAGGATATGCATTTTATATTATTTTAAATTTTATAATGTTAAACTTTAATAATAACAAATAATTGTTGAGAACTGCTTATCAAAGTTTGCATTGTTGTCAGGCCCTGCCCCTCA
The DNA here is from genome assembly GCA_963574575.1 of Galagoides demidoff. NCBI lineage: Eukaryota > Metazoa > Chordata > Mammalia > Primates > Galagidae > Galagoides > Galagoides demidoff. The sequence continues at coordinate 28,932 of CAUYQV010141672.1, forward strand.
GGCCCTGCCCCCCCAATAGTATCCCGCTTTACCAATGTTAAAATCTGGTCACCTTACGTTAGATACATAATCTGCAGTGTCTTGATGGAGAACTTCTCAGCTTCTAGGACTGTAACAATAAATGTCTATTGTTCACAAATTACCTAGTGTACTCAAAGGTATTTTGTTATATTAGCCCCAAAGGACTAAGCTTGCATCTTAGTTCTCCAGATATGTGTAAGTAAAGTGATTGTAAAACATTATTATGGGACAAATAATGAAGTTAAAGATTAATGATAAGTCATAGGCATGTGAGTCATTACACAGAACATTTTCAAACCTCTGTGGTCAGAAAGTTTTTGAAATCACGCCTTCAAAATAGATGTTTGTAATGTTAAAATATTTCATTGTTTTGTACATTTAAAAGTGCATTCCTAGGCCAAGCTTGGCAGCTCACACCTATAATACTTGCACTGTGGGAGGCTAAGGCAGGTGGATTGCTTGAGCTTAGGAGTGGAGATCAGCCTGAGCAAGAGAGACACCTGTCTCTACTAAAAATAGAAAAAAAATTAGCTGGGTGTGGTGGTATGCCTAAAATCCCAGCTACTTGGTGGGCTGAGGAAAGAGGATTCTTTGAGTCCAGGAGTTTAAGGTTGCTTAGAGCTATGAAGCTACAACACACTATGGTGACAGTGAGATTCTGTCTCAAAATAAATAAATAAATTAATTAATTAATTAATTAATTAATTCAAATAAAATAAAAGTGCATTCACATATGGCATCCAATTTCCTTCTCACACCAAACCAAGATATGATATTTTTTTGAATACATGAAGGTGGAAATTCTTATAGTGTCAAGTGTGCCTGGAAAGAAACTGGGCTGTTGGGAACATCTGCAAGTGATACAGCTGACCTTATTTTAATTATAGAGCCACAGAACCTGAGATTGCATCAGGAGCTGAGAGGAAAGGAATCATGGGTAGAGATGACTGAAGGTGAAGAAAGAAGGTAAGATTCTCCACCTTCCCCAAGAAGTGGGACTTTTCAAACACATGGAACTTTAAACAATGAAACAAACTCTTTCCAGTCAGATGAATAATCAATTCCAACTGTTTTTACTTTTCTCTACCACCCTCTTTCTCCCCTCCCACTTCGTAGTACATTTTATTGAATTAACATTTTGAGTTTGTATTATAAATATAGACATATGCTCACATACATTTATGTTAACTTAAAATTGTTTTAAATAATTTTACTGTCTTGATTGGTTTCAGTTACCTTTAAATCTTCTTGTCATTTGCTTCATGCATTTGTTTTTTTCTAAAATCATTTCTATTTTAATTTTTTTTATATTTTCATGGTATTTTTCTAAACTTCTAAATAGTTAATAAGTATTAAATGGCTTTCCTTATGTTACTAAAGTAAGATCTGTTTTAACACACATTTATTCAGTATGTACTCTATATGATGTATTACATATTAAAATGCATAAACTTAAAGTCCAATTTAGAACCATCTCTAAGCCACTTGTACTGGCATATTTATTATTTTGAGTGTAAAGTTGAATATTATTTATGATGATTTTGATTATCTATACTACTTCACTGGATTTTCTTTTCTTGTCTGATGCCAATTTCCCCATTAAAATGTTTTTTAGTATTAATTTTAAAAGCAACTCTAGAAAATTACATATACTGATTTGTATATTAAACTTTTGCCTTCCTGAATAGCATTTACTGATATAAAATTATTTATTAGCCATTATACTAACTTTGTACAAATATTAGCCAATATGATTGCTTTCATATTCCTATTGGATAGCATTATAATCCCAATTTTAGAGTTGAAGAAAGTAAAAGTAAGAGAAACTTAATCTGTTGGAACTCAAGGGCTAGTAGCAGGTAGGTTAATATTAAAGCTATGTTTCTCATTTCAAACCTGTGTATTTAGCTCCATTTTATGCTACCTCCCTATCTATGCAGTAATTATTTCCCCCAGGCTTTTACTTTTAACTTTGTTAACAGTTTCTTTTTCCATAAAAATTGTTTAATATTTATGTAGTCAAATCCATTTATATTTCCCTTTAGGGTGTGTGCTTTTGCTGTTATGCTTAGGGAGTCTTTACCTGCTTCGATATTATATAAATATCACTTATATGTTCCCTAGTTTAGTGTTTTAAACTTTTAAAAGGTAACTACAGATTATTTTGCAAAGTTTATGAAAGATGAAACCTCTCAGAAATATGCACATAACTTAGTATATACATTTTTTTTTAACCTTACCACTTCAGGAAGTTCATAGAATCTCTGAAACCTGTGCTTTGAGGTCAAAGTGTCATCTTTTAGTATTTTTAAAATTATTCCTTAATTTTTTGAAATGCATTCGATGTGAGTCTTATGCATTGAATTGTGTCCTCTCAAAATTCATATGTTGATATGGTAACTACATTACTTCATAATGTGACTGCACTGGGACATAGGGTTTTTAAAGCGATAATTAAAGTGAAATGAAGTCTTTAGGGTGGATTCTTATGCAAATGACTGATGTTATAAGATTTGGACATTTGGACACCATGTGATGACACAAGGAGAAAATCTATAAGCATAGAAGAGGGTACTCAAAAGAGATCAACCCTGCTGACACCTTGATCTTGGGCTACAGCCTCCAGAATTCTCAGAAATTAAAGGACTGCTGTTTAAGGCACCCAATTTGTGGCACTTTGCTATGGCAGCCCTACAAAACTTATACAATGAAGTAGGGCCTAATTATTTTGTTTGTTTTCTTTTTATTTTATGCAAGTGAGTTTATCATTTTAATCAACTTATTCAATAACTGATTGTACACTTGCTGTAAAAGTCACTTAAATTATACATAAATTCAGTGTTAGGTAATTGCCCCAGAAAAGCCCCTTCCCCAGAAAGCCCCTTCTTGCTTTCAACAGACCACGACTTGCTATCTCACTCTTAAAGTTATAGCTCCTTTCCAAGCACAGGGAGTTGCTCTCTGAACAATAGGGAGTTGCCTGCTAGACATCTCCTTATCTCCCAATTGCAAAACTCGCCTTACCTCCCTGTCCCAATTACCCACTGAAAATTTCAAACTTATGGCCTGCCCCTAACGGCTCTTCCTGCCAGAGTAGTAACTCCTTATTGGCTATTCTACTATCCTGTCACCATTCTAAGACTTCCTCTAACTGAACCTATATAAGGGTGCCCTTTTCTTTTGGTTTCTCTCTCCTCCTCTTTCTCCTCTTCTCTCTCCTCTTTTCTCTCCTCTTCTCTTTTTTCTCCTCCTTGTGCTACTCTGCAGCATCCCTTGCCAATAAAGGCCTTTCATACAAGCCTTGATGGTCTATGAGATCTCTGCTGGTCAAGTGCCGCCCTTTCATTTAGACTGTGTACGTGTAAGATGTGTTTGTAGCTTTATAGAGCATGTATACATACAGACAGGAGCTTCTTATTCCATTTTCATTCATATGCTAAAACCATATGCCTTTAACTATTCTTGTTTTTAATGTTACAGCATAAAAAAGAAAAAAGTCAACCTTTTTTTGCTCTTTTTTTATCTTTTATATGCCAAAAGAATTGTAAAATTCTGTGTTTTTTTCAAAACATATTCCCTGAAAATGTATTTGGAGTTGAATTATATACATTTATAGTTTCATGTGAAAAGAATCAGCATCTTTACATGCTTAGTTTTTAAATCTGAGGAAATGTGTTTCTGTGTTTCTCTGTCTGCTTTGTCTTGGTTTTGCTCCTCTGGTTTTCTAGTACTCATTCCAGGCTCTTAGATTTTTCATATTATATGTATTCCTAGCTGTTTTATATTTTCAGGGTTATGCATATAACTTTCTTCATATTTTATTTCCTACTTGTCTTTGATAGTAGTGTTAAAACTATTAGTAGCAATGATGATGATGACGATGATGCTGAAGACTAGGACAATGATGGAGTATCTATTGTTAATATCTGGACCCATCATCATTACGTGGTATTGTCATTATCTTCCTTTATTTTCTTTTTCTTAGAAACATTCTTCTTTCTCCTTATCTGTTTGTTATGATATTTATTTGAGTATTCAGATGTATCATAAACAGTCATAAAGAGACATTAGAATAGCTGATCCCTAGGAGATTGGCTCTGAGGGCCTTGGAAGAATGCCAGTTATGGAATTCTTAGAAAATGGTTTTTGTAAGACCTTTTCCTTTATGGTGTCTATCTGTTCTTGTCTACGATAGCAGTAACAGATATCCCTACTTTATACATTCATAGATGGCTCTGAAGTACTAACTCTCTACTATATCCTAGAACTCAAAATTCTATCTTTTTATACCAGATATGCTAAGAAAAAAGAACAGCAATTCTCTTCTCTTTATTGTCCACCTGTGACCCGTAATATGACCTGAGAGTTGAATGCATTGTTTTTGTCCATTTTATTCTATTCTCTTCTTTGTGTTTATATTCCTCCATTCTCTCCTACTCCCCTACCACATACATGTGCACATATGAACTCTTTCACATTTTAAAGATCAAAGCTGTCACTCACTTGTTGATTATTTTTGTGGACAGGAATATGGAGAAAGGCTTAAAATAAATTAGTTTTGGAATGCCAAGAATAAATTCTCTGGGATCTTTCAGAATATAGGTGGTTGGAAACAAAACCTGGAGCTTAGGAAAAAGATTTTCTTAGGATGTACTTGGGAAGCATTCTCAATTCTGTATTTCTCCTCATTCTCTGAAAAGCCAAATACAGTCACAAAGTTACTTATATAATGTTCATAATATTTCTCCAGTTTCTTGATTTATGCTCTTTTTCCATTGCCTTGAAACCCATGTTTTATAATTTTTTTTTTGCAACTTTTTTCAAACTATTCTTCCTTTCATCCTTTTGCAAGGCTATCTCCAAACTGCAGGTAGAGTTGCATGAATGTATTCCCTTGTCAAATAATCTTCCTATAAATTGTTTGTAGAATTAAAAAATGCACTTAGGAAGAGAAAGGAGCTCCTACACTGGATAGTTTGTTCAATTGTTCCTTTTCTGTAGATGTTAACTGGGTTTCTATGATATAACAGGCTATTCCAGTTTTGTAGCTCTGAATATAACAGAGTCATTCCCCTCAAGTTGCTCACAGTATAATGGGGATGTCAGAGAGGTTAATAAACCTACCTTTGCAGTCAAATAAGCTGTGGTCTCGTGCTTTGAACTCTGTAAAGCAGAATCACTATCTGTACCACTTGTTCTTCCCAGAACACACACGCCTTTCTTTGCAAAGTCTCTTGTTTAAAGACTTACTCTCTTCCAACTACAAAGTATTCCACTGTGTTTGTAAATGTTTATCAAATAACATTTAGTGAAACTAATAACAGGATTTCAACTGATTTCTTTCAAAGATGTTTTAGCCCATAAATCTCACTTGTTCAGGCTCGGTGCCTGTGGCTCAAGTGGCTAAGGCGTCAGCCACATACACCTAAGGTGGTGGGTTCGAATCCCCAGCCTGGGCCCGCCAAACAACAATGATAGCTGCAACCAAAAAATGGCCGGGTGTTGTGGTGGGCGCCTGTGGTCCCAGCTACTTGGGAAGTGAAGGCAGGAGACTCACTTGAGCCCAGGAGTTGGAGGTTGCTATGAGCTGTGATGCCATAGCACTCTACCCAGGGGGATAGCTTGAGGCTCCATCTCAAAAAAAAAAAAAAAAATCTCACTTGTTCAGTTAAACTAATTTTTTTTTCTCAGATCCTGCTAGAATATTTATCTCTTGCATCCCTATGCCACACAAGGTCCTATCACATCAACTGCAACCTAAAGTAGGGTGACTTATAATTATCTTTTCCAATGGAATTAGGCAAGATCCAACGTCCACATAGGTTTTATTTATAAATTAGAAAATAGTTTTTATTTATCTTGCAAAGGGCATATAGCAATCTGTTTGCAAGTAAAGAAAATACATCAAACACATACATAGGAAGTGGCAAGTAGTTTCAAAGAAAGATCGTTGATGAGGTTAGCTGTGATCTACTTATAAGCTTTTTCCATATATTTACAGTTTTTAGATCTCAGAATTATCCTGATAACAATAAAAATAGCCAGATTTATAAAAATTCTCTTGTTTAAATCAGATTACTTTTATTATCTATTTCTAGTGCTAAAATCACTGGAAATGAATTAAACCTAAAAGTTTTTGGAGAAAATGAGCAAATTTAAATGAAGGGGCAGTAATAAAAATTGTGTTCAATAAAAAACATGAACTATAGAGAGCATACACAAAATAAAGTAACACATAAGAAGGTAGATTATAATAAATAACATAACTTTTAATTTTAATTAGTAGGATAATGAGATATATTATCATCTTTATTAAGTATGCAGAGGATCAACCTGTAAATAAATATTTAAAGCATATATTTTGGCTATCTAACCCCAGAATCAATAAACACTTTATTTTCAATATGTATTCAAATTTTTTTCTTCAGAATATCAGAAACTGTTTAATGAAAGATTTTCTAACATGAATGGATTATATAAATGAGTCAGATACACAGAACCAATTCTGAGCATGGCTGGCATTTCTGGCTTTGGGTTGTGACTATGTATTGCTTAAAAGTTTTTATGCAAATTTCTTAATTTTTTTACATATCATTTTCTCATACCACACAGAATTATTTGGAGAAAGTGAGATAATGATTGTTAGTTCATAGCGTTTTAAAACTCAGCATTTTTGATATTTTTGTTCATTACAAGAATAACAGGATTTGTACCTTCCCTAACAAGGTTTGAGTTCTCATCTTTATTATGATGAAGACATTTTGTGTGGACAGTGAGCATTAGTGCTATGAGAAACAGTAGGTGCTGTATGACATAAGAGTCAATGGGTTTGAAGTTAGCTCAATATGATTAAACCTAGGTTCTCCCACATGTGACCTTTGGCATGTTTCTTAGCTTTTATGAGTTTAAACTTCTCAACTGTAAAATGAGGATGAAGATAATTGTCTTTAAAAATGAGAAAAAATATTACAAAATAAATATCTCAGTTCAATAACAAAAATTAGTACTTCCAAAATGTGTGTATATACACATACATACAATGGAATACTAATCAACCATTAAAAAGAAAGGAATCATGTACTTCTCAGCAACATGGATGGAACTGGAGGCCACTGCCTTAAATGAAACAACTTGGAAACAAGAAGTAAAATACTTGTATGTTCTTAGGGACTAAATAATGTATGCACATGCACATAGCATGTGAAATAATTGAAAACTGAAAGCTGGGAAAGTGGAAGGAGGGTGAAGGATGAGGAATTACTTAATGAGTATATTATTTGATTGATGGTTGCACCAAAAGCTCAGCCTTTACCACTATGCAATATATCTGTGCAACAAAATAGTACTTATACCCTTAAATTTACACAAATAAAAATAAACAAACTAAAATAGTACTTCTTTTCCTTTAAATAATAGGAACTCTGGGAAATTCATTAAGCATGATTCTCTTTCCACATTGATGAGAATTTACCAAACTGATGCTGTTCCAGTTTTGAGGACTTGAAATTATTTATTTGATAGTTGGTTGAACAACTACGCTGCCACAGCATATCAATTAGAATGGCCGTAGACAACAGCCAATCACCCATGAGGTGAGTTGAACATTAAGAAACAACAAAAGTGATAATGTGAGTCTTTATATAACTGATACTTTACAATGGGATTTCTTATGTGAACCTTGTTAAATTTCTAAGGGCCGAGCATAGAAAACAAATGACAAAACAAATCCTAAAGTAAGTAATTGGCCTAAACTCATAAGCAGGGGAGAAGCACAGTTCTCCCAATGCATTAGAGTACATTTGAGATTTCATAACCTAGGTTCAGAGGGCTATTCTTTGAATGACAAATACAGCAACAATAAGAGAAAATGTAAAATTTAGAAGTTCTATTGATAACAACAACTGTTTTATTACCATTTCTGTGTTCTCTGTACAGGAACTCCTCCCATGCTTGGATTCATCTTCATGGCATAAAATTATGGGCCTGCATTTGTTTTTAATTTAATAAGGAAACAAATTCTGTATGCAACCTTAAGTAAACTGCTATATATTATAAAAGTTGCAAAATTCTAGTAATACTAAGGCTGGCATTATATTTTGGTAATAAGCCTTTGTTCTAATCTACAGTTTTATCATAGCAGGTGGTTGGTAGCACAAAGAATAATCTGATAAAAAGAGTTAGATTATTAAAATTCATTTGAGGACTAAAAGACCAGCCAGGGAGAATTTATAATTATATTTTGAAAAAGAAAAAAGGTAGCAAACCAATTGCACAGTGATCTTTCTGAAGCATCTTTGTTGAATATCTTTAATAATGGTCTCCTCCCTACCCTCCCACAATAAGTGTAGGTTCAGGACTAGTTAATTTAAAACCAACTCTGAAAAATCTCCTTCATACAATATAGCACTTACATCCATTATGAAAACTTACAAGTTAAAGAAAAAATAAACCAAATGTGTGTATAACTTGAATATATACTTGAAAATAAAAAAATTGCTATTCAAAGATGGCTGACCAAAAGAATTGTTCAGCTGAACTCTCTTTAGAATGACTCGGGGGAAAAAGAGAGAACCCAAACAGGCCTGGCACAGGGACTTTATCTAGATCTGTTCCTCAGGGAGCACAGAGAGGAGGTGGTGAGCTGACATAGAGTGGTGGAAATCTGATGAATTAGGCAAGTGATTGGGACTGGCTGGGATCAGCTGGTCCCCCACAGAGGTCCAGGATGAGAGGAAGCCTTTACGGAGTTTTCAGTTGTTGAGGGAAGCTGTACATTGAGTGGAAAGCTTAGAAGAGTAGGCAGACTTGAATGGTATACAGAAAACAGATTTGAAGGCCAGTTGGAGTGAATTTGCCATAGGTTTGGTGGCTAGGCAACCATACTGAGAAGGTCTCAGAGGCCAAGAGGCTGCCATTGTGGAAAGGTTGTGAGAAGGTTTTGGCAGGAGCCTAAAGCACAGCTGTCTTAATTTGGCTTGCCAGGATCAAAAGTCCAATCTGGGGACAGACTGAGGGCCTCCTACACCCCATGGGAACTGAAGTCAGAGGGCACTGTAAGACCTGCCCCTGAAGGACTCTTGTGAACTTTAATATCCCAACTGGGCAGGGTCTGAATGCAGAGGAAATAATCAGGCAATCACCAAAGGCAAGTTAGAATAAGGACCTTAGAGGTTGCTGGCTGTGCTGTCTCCTAAAAAAACCCCACAGCACCACCTGGTGTCCTGGCAAGATATTGCAACACATTGTCATCAAGAGCAAAGACTTCTGTTTATTTGGCTTTGTTCAGAATAAAGCTAGTTGAAGACCTACACTCTGAGACAAGATAATTTGAAGCAAAGGAGCAGTGTGAAGGAAAAAGGAGAACAAGTAGGTGAACAAGAAGAAAGAACACATGAGGAGGAACCAACAGAAAAATTTGGGCAATATGAAAAGCCAAATCAGAGGAACTTCCTCAAGGGACCATGAGGCAGCTACAGCAGAAGACTCCACCTATAAAGAATTAATGGTCTTGACAGAAAGGGAATTTAAAATATGGATGATAAAGACAACGAAAGGAATGAATGAGAAAATGCACAGACAGAACCAAAAGTCAGATGAGAGGTATGTAGTATATAGAAAAGATATGGCAGAGCTAAAGGAAATGAAGGAGACAATCAGGGAATGTAAAGATACAGTAGAAAGTATCAAAAAATAGATTACACTATGGAGAAGAAAGAACCTCAGAGATAGAGGATAAAGTTTTTGAGTTAACCCAGGTAGTCAAAAAGCAGAAAAGAAGAGAGAGAAAGAAGAATAGGTGCTTAGACGAAAACAAGGCACCATGAAGCATTCAAATATATGAATAATGGGATTTCTGAAAAGGAAGGAGATTGTCCCTAAGGAATGAAAACCCTACTGGAGACTATCATAAATGAAACTTCCCAAGTTTTACTAACACACTTCTTTCAGATGAATATCAAATCCTGCATCATCTCAACTCAAACAGAGCCTCACCAAGACATATTGTGATGAACTTGTCCAAAGTAAAGACGAAAGAAAAAAATTCTGCAAGCAGCCAGGAGTAAGCACCAACTGACCTACAGAGATAGAGCTATTAGAATGGCAGCAGACTTTTCAACTGAAGGCTTCCAAGCCAAAAGAGCATGATCATTTACCTTGATATTCTTAAACAAAACTATTTTCAGCCCAGACTCTATACCGCTAAACTAAGCTTCAAAATGATGGAGAAATCAAATCTTTTACAGATATATGAGCACCAAGAAAATTCACCAGAACAAGACTAGCTCTACAGGAAACACACCTATTCTCAACACTGACCATCACAATGGACCACCTGCAAAGTAAACACCCAGAAGCTAAAGGTCAAAACTTAGCTTCCACAATGGCACAAAGGATACAACTCCACAATGAACTTTCACAAAATAAGATGAATAGAACACCACCACACTTGTCAATTCTCTCAATAAATGTCAATGGACTGAACTCACCACTGAAAAGGCACAGGTTGGCTGATTGGTTAAAAAAGCACAAGCTATCCATATGCTGGCTCCAGGAGACAGACCTAGCCTTGAGGGACAAATCAAAACTCAAAGTGAAGTGATTGAAAACAGTATTTCAAGCAAATGGAGATCAGATGAAAGGAGGGGTTGTAATCTTATTTTTATATGCAAGAAGACTTAAAGCAACTAAAGTTAAGAAATGCAAAGACGGACACTTTATACTGGTCATAGGAACAATACAACAAGAAGACATTTCAATTTTAATTATTTATGCACCCAACTTAAGTGCTCCCAGATTTATTAAACAGACATTGATGGGTCTGAGCAATATGATAGCCCCTAACACCATAAAAGTTGGGGACTTCAACATCTCTCTGACCAAATAGGATAGATCTTCTAAACAGAAACTAAACAAAGATACAAAGGACTTAAATATGACCTTAGAACAAATGAGATTAATAGACAAATACAGAACACACCATCCCAAAGCTAAAGAATATACATTTTTCTCATCAGCCCATGGTATGTATTCCAAAGTTGATTGTATCCTAGGATACATATCGAACCTCAGCAAAATTAAAAGAATAGACATTATAACTTATATCTTCTCAGACCACAAGGCAATAAATGTGGAACTGAACTCCAACAAAAATATTCCTCTCCACACAATGACTTGGAAATTAAACAACCTTATGCTAAAAGATAGTTGGGTTCAAGAAGAGATGAAAGAAGAAATCATTAAATTCCTCAGACATAACAAGAATGAAGATGCAAGTTACCAAAATCTGTGGGACATAGCAAAAGCAGTGTTAAGAGGGAAATTTATCACATTAGATGCCCATATTCAAAAAACTGAAAGAGAGCACATCAACAAATTCACAAACCATCCTATGGAATTGGAAAAGAAGAACGATCTAATCCCAAACCCAGGAGAAGAAAAGAAATAACCCAAATTAAATCAGAGATTAATGAAATTAAAAACAAAAGAATCATTCAGAAAATTAATAAAACAAAAAGTTGGTTTTTTGAAAAATAAATACAATTGATAAACTTTTGGCCAGATTACTTAGAAACAAAAAAGTAAAATCTCTAATAATCCTAATCAGAAACATTAAAAAGGAAATAACATATGCCACAGAGATACAAGAGATCATCTCTGAGTACTACAAGACATTCTATGCCCAGAAATATGACAATGTGGAGGAATTGGATCAATACCTGAAATCCAACCTCTTTCTAGACTTAATCAAGAAGAAATAGATGTCTTAATCAGACTGATTTCAAGAACTGAGATTGAAACTCAATCTCAAACAATAAAAAATAAAATAAAAAACAATAAAAAAACTCCCCCCTCCCCAAAGCCTTGGTCCAGACAGCTTCACATTAGAATTCTATCAAACCTTCAAAGAAGAGCTTCTATACATATTTCAGAAATTATTCCAGAAAACTGAGAAGGAAGGAATTTTCTCCAAAACATTTAACAAAGCAAACATCACCTGGTACCAAAACCAGAAAAAGACCCAACTAAAAAGGACAATTTCAGACCAATTTCAATAATGAATATAAATGCAAAATTTCTCAATAAAATCCTAGCCAATAGATTACAGCTACCCATTAAAAAAATCATTCATCACAATCAAGTAGGTTTCATTCCAGGGATGCAAGCCTAGTTTAACATATGCAAGTTCATAAACATAATTCACCACATCAACAGCAGCAAAAACAAAGACCATATGAATCTCTCAATAGATACAGAAAAGGTATTCAATAAAATTCATCATCAATTCCTAATTAGAACATTTAAGATTATAGGCATAGGTGGCATATTTCTTAAGCTGATTGAGGCCATCTATGACAAACCCACAGCTAATATACTGAATGGAATTTCAGTTTCAGTTTAAAACTGAAAGTTTTTCAATTAAAACTGGATCCAGACAAAGGTGTTGTCTATTGCCACTATTATTCAACACAGTGATGGAATTTCCAGCCAATACAATGAAGCAAGAGAAAGAAACAAAGGGCATCCAAATGGGCATTGAATAGGTCAAATTCTCACTCTTTCCTGACAATATAATCTTATACTTAGAGAACCCCAAAGACTCAACCACAAGACTCCTGGAAATGATCAAAAAATACTGCATGTCTCAGGGTATAAAGTCAATGTCCACAAATCAGTAGCCTTTGTATATGCCAATAACAGCCAAGATGAGAAACTAATCAAGGACACAATTTGCTTTACAGTAGCTTCAGAAAAATGTAATACTTAGGAGTATACATCACCAAAGAGGTAAAGGACCTTTACAAAGAAAATTATGAAATCCTAAGAAAAGAAATAGCAGAAGGTATTAACACATGGAAGAACATACCATACTCATGACTGGGAATAATAGACATTGTACAAATGTCTATATTACTCAAAGCAATATGCAGGTTAAATTCAATCCCCATTAAAATACCATCATCATAATTTCAAGATTTGGAAAAAACAATTCTTCATTTTGTATGGAACCAGAAGAAACCCTGTATGGAGAAGGCAATTCTTAGTAGTAAAAACAAAGTTGGTGAGTATCATCATACCAGACTTTAGGCTGTACTAGATGGTCATAATGATCAAAACAACATGGTATTGGCACAAAAACAGAGATACTGACATTGAGAACCAAATAGAAAACCATGAGATGAAACAAACATTTTACAGTCACCTGATTTTCGATAATCCCAAGAAGAAAATACACTGGGGAAAAGAATCCCTATTCAATAAATGGTGCTGGGAGAACTGCATAATCCACATACAAAAAGTTAAAACTGGATCTGCCCCTCTCACCACTTACAAATATTAATTCAAGCTGGACAAAAGATTTAAATCTAAGGCATGAAACAATAAAAATCCTCAAGGAAAGTGTGGGGAAAGATATTGGCCTGGGGAAAGATTTTATGAAGAAGACTTGTATGGAAATTGCAATAACAACAAAAATAAACAAATGTACTCAGTCTTACTATGAAACCAATTTATAGTTTTCTTATGAAAGCCGTAACCTGGCTTGGCGCCTGTGGCTCAATCGGCTACGGCGCCAGCCACGTACACCTAAGGTGGCGGGTTCGAATCCCCAACCCGGGCTGCCAAACAATGATGGCTGCAACCAAAAAATGGCCAGGCGTTGTGGCGGGCACCTGTGGTCCCAGCTACTTGGGAGGTGGAGGCTGGAGACTCACTTGAGCCCAGGTGTTGGAGGTTGCTATGAACTGTGATGCCATGTCACTCTACCCAGGGGGATAGCTTGAGGCTCTGTCTCAAAAAAAAAAAACAACAAAAAAAAACAACAAACGTCTTCTTTATTTCAAATATATATATATATATATGTATATATGGAAAATGCAACCCAG